>JAJLRJ010000003.1:34261119-34401119 GCA_024195265.1 Dendrophyllia cribrosa | reverse complement strand
GCACGAAAAAGGTACTTAGTTTTAATTTGGGGCAGTTTTGACCCCAAAAACTCAAAATCACCATGACATAGCTCCTTTAAGCTGGGTGAATCTTTCAATTATATAAAGAATACACATCGTTTATCGAAACTCTTATTTGACAATTGCATACACGCAAAGAACTTTCAATGTGAACTAGACAAGTTTTACTACTCATATTATCAAGAAGAGTTCAGTAAAAACCCAACAATAAGGGTTCATACTTGTTTTATGAGTAAAACTAAGTGTCTTGCGCTGCACATAGCCAGGATGGAAATGTATTGTATCTTGAAAAAAATTGGCCAATTTTTTCAAGTTTATCACTTAGCTTCTCTCTTGGAAAACTCGCTAAAAATCTGATTATGGTTTATTCTCTTTTTAAGAATTCACTTGATATCTTCCTCTTAGTTTTCTACAAGCATTTCATGCACGATAAAGGTACTTAGTTTTAATTTGGAGCCGTTTTGACCCCAAAAAACTCAAAATCACCATGACATAGCTCCTTTAAGCTGGGCGAATCTTTCAATCAGTTATATAAAGAATACACATCGTTTATCACAAGTATTGTTTAACAATTCCATACATGCAAAGAACTTTCAATGTCAACTGGATACGTTTAGTACTCATATTATCAAGAAGAGTTCAAGTTAGTCTGTGCCATATCATTGAGTTTCGCGCATTGTGTTGGCTTGCTAGAGAGCTCGAGTTCTGTCCAATTCATAACATTTTCCCCTCGCGACTAAGCAAATGTCTGCGCCGATGGTCGATCCACTTAGTTGTGGCATGATTTCGAATGTGATCCAAATCTTCTGGCAGCACGGCTCAGCAGAGAGTTTGCTGTCCTTCCGGTTTGAAAATGAAATTCGGGGTCTCTTAGAATCGCTTGCCATTGCCCGTAGCCGTGTCGTTCAAGTCCCGTTTTTAGATATCGGTCCTCCTCGGGGGTGAACAACATTTGTTTTCTTCGCGCGCCAATTTCAGTAACTTTGGACGCGTGTTCTCTCTTTAGTCTTGGAACCCTTCGTAAAGGCGTAGGCGGCGGTGGTGTTTTGGGGCTCGTTTCGACTTCCTCGGTAGAAGACATATCGCCTTTAACGTCATCGTCCTGCTCTTGGGAAGACGTTGATTTGTCCGAAAGCCTTGAGCGCACGTCCATTTCTAACTCCGATCCCTTGTCGCCGTGCAATCTTTCCAGGAATTCGTGCGCTTTTGTAGCGACCTCGCGCGATCGTTGTTTTTGATAGTGAACTCTCGCCACGACAGAGCTGTGTTTCTGGTCCTCGGAGATCGCGCTTTGCGCGCTACTGCTGAGATGTTTGGAGCTCGCAGTTTCAACTATTTGTCGATAGCGAGTCGGGTGAACGTACTTGCCAGTTGCGTCGAAAACTAACTTGCTCATCAGTTATCCCAGCTTGTTTTGCTGTCCCCCGTTTCTCGTTACTAAAACATAATCGCAGGTCGGCTTGAGAAGAGGGCGAATGTGATTGATGTATCCATCCAACACTTGCATGCTAGTGTCAGTCAGGAATAGAGAATCGAAGCCGTATTTGCCCGCTGTTTTGAACATTTTCTGATCGATAAACCCGCCGTTCGTCTTAGCTTTGTTCACCATCTCGACCGTCAAATACTGATATGTCATTGGGCGCGATCCTTTGACCTTGATAAACAAATACACAGCGAGGAATTTGGTGGCAAACGATAAGTCCAACGGGGATACCGTACCCTGTTTCTCCTTGCACGCGTTCAGCACGCCCTCGTAGCGCGGCAAGAAACGCGCCACGACTTCCAATAGCTCCTCTAGCATTGCCCAATGTCCCTTGGCTTCTAAGGCGTCGATATCGAGTTCGCTTGTCCACTGCAATCGCATCATTTTGGAGACGGTTTTGCGCACCCTTTTCAAGTACATTTCTGTGGAAGACAGCCCTCTCAAAATGGAGTCCGACGCGCCGTTCACTTTTCGAAAGTCTCCCAGTTCTGCAATGGCGTCCAAGTAGCCCAGACGTCCTGCGTGCCCAAGCTTCCAATCGTCTTGCATCGTGTCGACAAATTTAAATAGGAGATTAGGAGAACATAAACTAAAGTCGACGATGTCAAAAGTGAGCTCCTCTTCGTCTTCGCAACAGAATTTCAGAAATTTCAAACACTTGCTGACAATTTGTTGTGCTTGGCGATCGCTTTTACAGCCGCCGCCACTGCCGGTTAGCCAGGATAAAAAATCTCGAGCAATATCGCTTGACATGTCAAAAGACGCAACTGTCCTGATTTGACGTCGAGTCTTCTGATCGGCGTCGGCTTCATTTTCGTTGCCTAAACACGCTGCTTCAATCTGAGTGCTGTTTGGCTTTTCGTCGAAATGAAAATACCAACGGTGTTTGTTCTTTACGTGTTTTCTGCAGCCTCTTTGCGTGGTAAATCCATCGTGATTGCAGGTTTGAAGTGGACAGTGAAAAAGGCCATCAGAATCATCTTCTAAGTGAAGCCTCTTTGGTTTGGGCGATGCGTTTGCTAACTTTGACCAGTCGATCTCGTCTTCTCGTTTGTTCATCTCTAGCACCAAACTTAGCTGGGAGATTTGAAAGTTTTGTCGGCTCTCGCGCGGTTACTACATATATTAGCCGACTTGTTTATCCCTCCCAAGAGACATTATTCGATGTTTGGCTAAAAAAGCTTGTTCCTTGTCGCATTATCTCTTGCATGTCCCATTGTTCGCACAACGCAATTAAACAAATTTGTTTTAGGGCCGACACATAACCAAACGGAACAAAAGGACAATTCGAACTTGCACGGACCTGCATGCCCTAATAACGTGATTAAGCATGTTGTAGGCAAGCCAGAGTGACAGAGAAGTGGTTTGTTAGAATGGAAGACTAACATCGTGAGCGCGAGTTCGTGATTGCTAACGCTAAATCGCATCCATCGTTCCCATTACTTAAAGCGGTTAAAACAAAATGGAACGCCAGTTCCTGTTCGATTAAAAGCGGAGCTTATTGTGGTTTAAAAACGGAACAACAGTTCCTATTCAGTTGAAATAGGAACAGTTTGATTAGGAACAAACGTGTTCCTTTGTGACACTAATAGGAACCTTTTAAACAAAATGGGAACGACAAGCAGTCAATTAGGAACAACACGTTCCTCATTGCGCATCAGAGAAGGCTTAATCGGAACAACTGGTCCTCATTGTCGAGGTCGAGTTAACAGGAACAAAGTGTTCCTTATTGGGTTAAGTGGGCAGTCAAATTAGGAACATTTGTTCTCCTTTCTCTCAAAAGGGAACAGATAGAAAAATCGGAACAACCCAAAAAGGACCTTTTGTTCCTAAGCAGATGATAACGGAACCAGTTGTTCCTTTTCACCTCAATAAATAGGAACTTCGTGTTCCTAAGTACTTCAAATAGGAACCAGTTGTTCCTTTTCACTTACATTAATAGGAACTTTGTGTTCCCAAGTACTACAAAGGGAACCAGTTGTTCCTTTTTTACCTCAATAAATAGGAACTTCGCGTTCCCAAGTAGTACAAATAGGAACCATTTGTTCCTTTTCACCTGAGTAAATAGGAACACGAAGTTCCTATGTACTACAAATAGGAACCAGTTGTTCCTTTTCACCTCAATAAATAGGAACTTCGCGTTCCCAAGTAATACAAATAGGAACCAGTTGTTCCTTTTCAACTCAATAAATAGGAACTTCGCGTTCCCAAGTAATACAAATAGGAACCATTTGTTCCTTTTCACCTGAGTAAACAGGAACACGAAGTTCCTATGTACTACAAATAGGAACCAATTGTTCCTTTTCACCTACATAAATAGGAACTTTGTGTTCCCAAGTACTACAAATAGGAACCAGTTGTTCCTTTTTAACTAAATAAATAGGAACTTGGTGTTCCCAAGTATTACAAATAGGAACCTTTTGTTCCTTTTCATTAATATAAATAGGAACTTCGTGTTCCCAAGTAACACAAAGGGAACCTTTTGTTCCTTTTCACCTCAATAAATAGGAAATTCGTGTTCCTAAGTACTACAAATAGGAACCAGTTGTTCCTTTTCACCTCAATAAATAGGACCTTCGCGTTCCCAAGTAATACAAATGGGAACCATTTGTTCCTTTTCACCTGAGTAAATAGGAACACGAAGTTCCTATGTACTACAAATAGGAACTAGTTGTTCCTTTTCACCTACATAAATGGGAACTGCGTGTTCCTATGTACTACAAATAGGAACCAGTTGTTCCTTTTCACCTGAGTAAATAGGAACTTCGTGTTCCCAAGTACAACAAAAGGAACAATTTGTTCCGAATTTGCTGATCTTTGTTCCTTTAACGGATTTGCGAAGGAACAAAAGTTCCTTTTTGTACATATTTAATTTGTTCCTAAAGCAATTAAAGGAACAAAAAGCAAAAACTCGCGGAACACTTGATTTTTGAAAAAGCCATTATATTTTAAGCCGAATCACTTAAAATCCTAAGTTCAAAATGTTTTAATGTGAAGAGTAGCCCAATAAGACCTTGTACAAAATACCAAGTTAAAACTTTGTGTTTAAAGCCAAAATTTTTGCTATCATTACTTTTGGGGAATGTATATGATCGTAGGGTGGTGTTGATGGCGGTGGTGATGATGATGGTGGTGGTGTTGATGATATATGTTGACGATGATTATGATAATTTAATTCTCATAACTATTGTCACTATCATGATTACCATGATGATGACGATGATATGATGGCAATGACGATAATGGTGGCTGTGATGGCGTTGGTGATGATGATGATGATGATGGTGATGATGATGATGATGATGATGGTGGTGATGATGATGATGATGATGATGATGATGATGATGATGGTGATGATGATGATGATGATGATGGTGATGACGATGATGATGATGATGATGATGATGATGATGATGATGATGTTTCTTCTTTACACCTCAGATCAATATTGTTCAGATCTTACTAAATAGTGGGTGGAACTTGGCCAATAAACCGGCGCGTTGCATACTGATTTAATTTATAAGGAGATGAAATTGGCTGAGTTCACCTTATTTCTAAATATATACACGCAAGTTATTTTTAGAAATTTTCTTTATTCATGTTATCTCTATAATCTTGCAGTTATTCTGTTGTAAATAGGATATCTCTGAATATCTACTGTCTTTATTTTAATATATATAACATCAATTCAAATGTAACGGTTATTGCAACAAAACTGGAGATGACAGAAGCTCATGCCAAAACATGTTTTCAATCTTACAAACATCGTATTTTTCTTGAAAATTTCTGACAATTTCGATTATATTTGTATATTACACGAGAAAAGCCTCAGGCGCCCAGGGTAGAGTAGCATTGCTCATTTGGGTAGAATAGTGACATAACTCTTCTTTTCCAGAAGTTGACGAAGATTCAGAAATCAGCCAACGCCAGCTTCAAGAACACCCGGAGTGGACTAGGCACGAGTGAACTTGCTTTGTTGAAATTATACCAATACTCGTCATTCCAACGTGACAATAATGGAGCATTGCGGAACATTTAAATTTTCATGTTGGAAACCACACACTCTCTGTTCTTATACATTTAGAAAGACCTTCTGTGGTGATCCCTAGCCAGTGTGTTATAATACCAGGAGAGTGTAGGTATAGATGTAGTGCTAGAACTAGAATAAATGTTTCCTGTCTGCAGACAGGTAGCATACACTCGGCATAGATCTTACATTTATTGTAATGTTAATACACAGTCGAATCTCCATGTGCGACCACCCGTCTTGAAAGCAATCACCTCTCATAAGCGACCACTTTTCCAAAATACCAAATTTCTTCCAGTCAAATCACTACAGTCGAAACCCACTATAAGCGACTACCTCTCGTAAGTGACCGCGACCACTTTCAACGCTGATTTGAATTTTTCTGTTGTTTTTAATCTCAACTCCAGTAGGCGACCACTCGACCATATTTTGTTATCACTAAAGACGCAAATTGAATTATATGTTGCAGTGCAAGTCCAGTAAAAAGAAACTTTAATTTGTTCTTTGCATCACAACTTCGATATGATACAATATTTTGCGCTGATGCCTGACATCTCTCGTAAGCGACCACCTTGGCTTTGCATTTCGAGTGGTCACTTACGTGAGGTTAAACTGTAATAACAAATTAAGTAATGCTCCACATAAGAACTACGGCAAACTTCATTGTTCTGCGTCATTGGCTCTTTTCCACATAGAATATCTTTGGTTTCAAGAATAGAGCAGGGGCTGATGGTTCATAAAATTTTATATTTCAGTATAAAAATAAAGAAAATACATTTGCCTCAAATAAATTTTAGGAAATGTTCGTGCTTAACCAATCAGAATAGCAGAAGACAATAGCTAATAATTTTGCTTCTTTGATGAAGTTCCCCAAATACAATATCTTTTAAAAATTGCGTGTTGTTCGATTGGGTCTCAAATTACTTGAAACCTTAAAAAAAATTAGACAAAATGTACCTTGAACCTTAACTTTTAAGCGGTTTTTAACTCTACGCCAATGAGATCACCAGTTGTAACAATGAAAAAAGTTGACATTCCATCGTGCATTGCGGTTCAGCGCTTTCCTTCTTATGCGGATCATAACTTAATAGTATAATCATTTTTATAGTTTACTACTTGGACCATGCACTGAGTTTGTGGCCTGAGGTTGTACTTTAACTGACTTGTCTTGATCAGGAGACTAATAAAAACAGATTTGAAAGGACTTGTGTCATGGGGTTTTTACGTTTTGGGGCCAACACTAGTGCTCCAAATTAAAACTAAGTAGCTTTGCCAGAAACGAAATGCTTATAGAACAACGAAGGAAAGATATCAATTGAATTCTCGATAATCAGAGTTTTAGCAAGTTTTTTTATCTAACTTGAACAATTGGCCTAATTTTTTCAAGTTGCAAGCCATTCCAACCTGGCCATCTGCAGATCAAGACACTAATTTTTACTCTTAAGAACCTCGATTTAACGATCGGAAGTGCCAAGGGACTGGGGAAATTGGTTCGTTATATCCAGGGTTCGTTATATTGAAAACCTCGTTATAACGAATTTGCGGAAAAAACAACCAAAATGTTCGTTATATCGAGGTATAGTTAATAATTGTTTTGTCACGGTGTTTCGTATTTCCGGGTCTGAACAAATAACATTTGCACTTTAATGCCTGTATGAAGCTACAGTACACTGTACATATAACTACGGCACTGGAAAACTGTACAGGTTATACCACTGCGCTATAGCACACACTGTTGGTCTGTTCCGCATTCATCTTTTGTCGCGCGTTGACATTTGTTCGTTATATTCGTTACCTTTGGGCTGCCGGATTGTGTTCGTTATAACGAGGATTTCGTAAAATCGAGGTTCGTTATATCGAGGTTCTGTTCCATACATTTTAATTGTAATTTTGCCGGGCTGAACAATATCGTTCGTTCGTTATACCACCTGGAACATTATTTTTGGGTTTTCACTAATATAAATATGTCTGTTGGGCTGTAAAACTAAAAATGGTGACATAGCCCCTATAAGTTCATTTTACACATTTATTTTCTTTTTCTTGGCCAATCAAATTTAAGCATTGCTTGCTGCAAGTATGTGGGCACGAGTCCTTTTCATTTGCATCTAGTTTCATTTAATTTAGTAATGTTATTACATTTCAATATCACTTAAATTGGAAAATCAATTAACTATAATCGTAAATTCAGAGCAATTTGAGAATTAACGATAATCGTTAATTTCAGAGAGGAGATCATGTTGAAAAGGGACAGCTAGCAGTCTGCCGAAGGGGCTCTGGGGAAGAGGCGGGAAAGGAGGAGGCCTTTTCCTCCCGCCTCTCCCCCAGTTTCCCCTCGGCTCGTTCGCTCGCTCCAGTCTCGCCGATCTTGTTTTCGTGATTAGCTCACCCGCTCGATTAACTGAAAAGGGACAGCTAGAAGTCTACCGAGGGGGCTCTGGGGAAGAGGCGGGAAAGGAGGGAGGCCTTTTCCTCCCGCCTCTCCCCCAGTTTCCCCCTCGGCTCGTTCGCTCGCTCCAGTCTCGCCGAGCTTGTTTTTTTTTATTAGCTCACCCGCTCGATTGACTGAAAAGGGACAGCTAGCAGTCTACCTCATGGGCATAAACATGTAGCAAAACCTGTATGAGTAAAAGGTGTTCAATGCATCACTACTAAAACTCTTGTGGGTATCTTTAATGACGGGTTTGGAATAAGTCAACCGAGGCCCGATCCACCGTTTTGAAAAAGCGGAAATATCAGATTACAAAGAAACAATCTGAACTGAAGAAAACAGTGATTTCAAAGAAAGCAGAGCGTTGATAATTTTAGTACCAACCAACATCATAGCTCTTTGATTGTGTATAAAGTTAACACAAATATGCTTTAAAAATGCCACATTTTTCGTGCGATTTCGTCGCTGGCAGGGAGCCCATTTATAGATCTATACCAACAAGGACTGGAACTAGTCAACTGTGGTTCCCTGTGGTTCCCAGTGTTACTCTGTTTTCACTTCCGCAATTCGCCTCGCGTGCCTTCGACTCGTGTTGCGGGATACGCGCTCCTCCTGGAAGCTTCTTTAAACGTTAAACCAGAAAGTCAATGGGAAGTCTGAAATTTTACTTAATGTTAAAGGTAAGTCAATCAAGTGAAAGTTCTTCGGAACCAACCAACCACTGATGTCAGCCTTAGAGAGGTGTCCGCCTTTAGTTGACTCAGTACTTAAAAACGAAAACAATGAAGATATGCTAGAAAGGCCTTGTGTGGTAGGTCTCGGATATTTTAGCTGAATATTCAATTATGTCTACAATGTTTGAGCATGAAGCAGTGATAAAGGTGAAGTTTTGCACTAACCTTGCAAAACTAAAACGCCAAATGCAAACACAAGATACGTTTAACTTTCTGAAGTGATGTAAATCTGCTAACGCGTTCATTAAAATTGGACCAGCTACCGGTAAACTAATAGCTTCTAAACATCTTAATTCTGTTTTCTTTGATAAAGCACGCCTTGGTTGTTGTAAAAACAGATCTAGTCGCTCAAATATGAAGAAAGGTTTTCGCAGTTATGCTATATATATAACGATGATGTCATAATTCATTGCATTTTACAGCGTGTATACCCATGTTCAGTAAGACAAGTGCAACATCGCAACGTCAGCATCTTTTTTTGTCTTTCGGCGGGTTTGCTTAGTTTACAAGGTCTACTACTACTACTACTACTACTACTACTACTACTACTACTACTATAACTACAAAATGATACAAGCAGTGTTGGCTCTCAGTGTTGCTGTAATTGAATTCAAGATAACTGTTGAGGGTTTCCAATTAAACCTGGCAAGCAGATAATAAAATGCAAATTCCTAATACCCACTTGCAATTATGGACTTGATCTGATAAGGCGATGACTAAAAATGTTGAGGAACGAATGACTGTAGATTTTACACTGATTTTAGTTTTTATTCCATACAAAATCATGAATCTAAGAAAGCATAAATGTCATTAAAACTAAAATACTTTGGTGTATTTATTTTAATAGTAGCACTCAAGCGTAACAAAGAATGTCAATTTTAACAAAACACTAGTCAAAACATTAAATCTTGATCTGCTAACGCGTATTTGCATTAAAACCACACATTAAACCAAGCTCACAGGTAAAGGTAAAGCTATTTCAGCGAGTTTACTTCAGCGCTCATTTACTGTACAGGGTATTTAATAACGAGGTCGGGGGCAGAATTGCAGACATGAGCATCATTAATACGAACGATTTCCTCCGTGAAATCACTCTCGAGCCCGGTACAGGCAGGATTTATTTGAAGAAAAATCAAATGGTGCTACAATGATTCGAAACATCCATAGTAGGCAATCCACCTACACTCACGCGGCCCCCTCCAGTCAAAGCTTAGGCCTGCAACGTAGTCGATCTTATTAATAGGGAGCTTACGCAACGACGACGGCAACGCCAAGAAAAAAGTCAATTGAACAAAGGATTCGCGCTATTTTAAACTCCTTTGCAGTTGTTCCAATTTGTTTAGGGCCTGTTTATATGGTCTCGGGTACCCGAGACAACCCCCCCCCCCCCCCCCCCCCCCCGAGACAAATTTGGCGAGTGTTTATATGACAAATGTTGTCCCTGCTGACCGAGTCAAAGTTGACACTATTCACAACGCTGCATAAATATTCAAATCTAAATACAACTATCGTATACCTGTTCTTTTCACTTTGTTTCATTCATTCGATCACTGTGGGCTTTGCTGATTTACATTTTACTTCTTTAATGCGAATTTGTGTTCTTAAACCTAAAAACTTAGCTTTACGTGACACGCAGAACGCCGTGAGTTGTCCCGGGCCCGGTCCCGGGTAGGCGAGCCAAAGTGTTAAAATGAGAAAAAGTTGCCCCGCCTGCCAGGATTACCCTACCTGCCGAGGCGAGACAACTCGCCCAACCAAGTTGTCTCGACCCCGAGACGAGTTCTCGATTCTCATGTAAACGGTTGGTTGAATTTTTCAAAGAAATAAGTGAAAAGTTAGCTCGGCCAGGGCAACTCGGGGGGGGGGAGGGTTGTCTCGGGTTCCTGAGACCATATAAACAGGCCCTTAGTTTGTCTAATGTGACTGGATTGTCCAGGAGCTGAATTTGAAGGGATGGCTTTCCAGTTCAAATGGAGAAAGGAAAATTAACCGTCGTGTGTTCACGTTCTCCACAAGACCTATAATTTGATCATTTGACGTTGTTGTTTTGCAGGAATGGCAAAGAATGTAAAACGCACGTGTAAAGGCATTGCTTTTGCTTATTAAACGCATTGTTTTGTACCGTTCTCGCTGTCGTCGCCGTCGTGTTTGCGTAAGCTCCCTATTATTTTGTCGACATTTTGAATAGATGACCAAAATTAACAAAAAATCAGAAAAGCAAATAATTGTGTGATTCCTACATTTTATGCTTCTTTTCGGTCTTAGTAAGTTAATTTTTTTTAAATATATGCAGTAGGCCACTTTATTGAGCGTAAAATAACAAAAATTTCAAGTATAAACGAAAAAGGAAGGAAGGTGGAGTGCGGAATATGCTAGTATAAATAAGCAATTACAAGTTTGATTGCTGACAAAAAGGTGAAACTGAAAGGTGCGAATACGAAGGTGCCATAACAAAAGGGCAGAACAAATTACAGATTTTTGTTTTCAGTGCAACAAATATGTTATTTCTTTAGTTTTTTGCCAACTGGGGAAGAGAGAACAAATTGTTACATATTATACATCTGCAAGATGTTTCCATTTCTTTTTGTCACCGCCTTTTGGGGATATACTTCATGGTGGGTTTTAACTTATGCACATCAAAGAATCCGGCACTTATTTATGGCTAAAAACTCATTTTAAAATGGTTAGCTTTTATTTACTGTTATGGATATCACTACCCATAACAGTAAATAAAAGCTAACCATTTTAAAATGAGTTTTTAGGATCCCTATATGATAGGATCCGTATATGGTGTGTTAGCATGAAGTATATACCGCCTTTTATCTCAATCATCTTGATTTCAAAACCCGCAGGAAAACTTGAAAATTAGATGACGTTTCATTTGATTTAGTTAGCCAGATGTGATATCGTGCTAAAAGTAAACTAAGGTCATTCTCTTCAAAGGAAAAAAGAAGAAACTGAAAGAAGAAATTAACGTTAAAATAAATGAGCGAGAAATAAAACAAGTTGAATCCACAAAATTTTTAGGCATTCATATCGACTCAACCTTGACGTGGAAACAACACATCAATTATGTCAGAGATAAAATATCAAAAACGTGTGGAATACTTTGTAAAGCAAGACACTTTATATCCTCAAAGATTCTGAGAACTCTTTATTACACACTAGTTTATCCATACCTTCATTATGGGAATATTATTTGGGGCAATACATATCCAACAAGGTTAGAATCCATAAAAAAATTGCGAAAGAAGATAATACGAATCATTACATTTTCAGATTATAGAGCACATACAAGCCCACGTACTGTTTCAACAGTTATCTATTCTACCACTCGAAAAAATAAATGATTTTTTTTTTATTACATTATTACTAGTATTTTTTATTTAAGAGATTGATTACACTACATTTTATTATTATTACGATATATTTATGAAAAGGTATTTATACACAGTTATATGATACACCATAAATTAATAATCAATAGATTGACATTAAGGATTTAAAAGATTGTTTTCATACACATTCCACTTGTTTTTAAACAGTTGATATTTGTTTTGCTTTTTTGCAACATACTTTTCTGTGTCGTATTTATTGTTCAAAATTTGTTTAAAGTGTGCAATTGCAGGCTTGTGTTCTTTGCGTCTGCAGTCCCAAATATAAATCTTTCCTATAAGTAAGACATAGTTGACCAGATCCATCTCCTCCCTTAAAAAACCAATAATTACATCTCGAAGTAAGAGACTTCTGCAACTACTGAGTTTACTTAAAATAAGAAAGATCACATCATTCCAAAACGATTTTGAAAAAGAGCACTCAAACAAGATATGGTGAATAGTTTCAGGAGTCTCTTTACAAAAGGTACAATTCGAGTCTGTAATGTACCCTATTTTACAAAGAAGTTTATTAGTGTATAAAATGTAGTTTAACACCTTGTACTGAAAGGAACGCACATAAGGCTCAGAAGCAACTCTCAAAGGTAACAGGTATGCTTCAGAAAGTTGTTCGTCTGTTAAATTAAATTCGTTAGCTAGCGTAACCCATTTTTTGGGGTGTTCATAAGTAAGTTGTATTAAGGTGCTGTAGTAGTTCCGACATTTATAGTTTTCTAAATCAAAGACCATTTTAAAAGAAGGCGGCCTTATGCGTAAATGATCAGGAACCGATTTCCTCAAACCAGTCCAAGTCAAAAAGTTCGAGTTAATTGGTCCTTTTTGATTCACCGTGTCAAAAGACTTAATATTATTCTTGTCAAATAACAGGTCGTCAGTGTATTTAATTCCCTTGGCAAAGTAATTTATATAAAACACGGTTTTGTTATCAACCAGAATTTCTTTGTTATTCCAAATAATGTATTTGTATTTATTATCAGGATCAAACGTTTCTCTTAATTTTTGCCACCATAACAAAAGTTCATAATAAATGGGTGATTGAATGTTTAATTGGTCTGTGTTATAATTACAATCCAATAGAAAAAGTCCTCCATAATTTTTCAAAAGGTTGCTTAAATAAGACTTCCAGAAACCGCTACAGTTCGCGTCAAAAAACTCTTTTTAGCCAACTCAAACGTAAAGCTTTTACCATACTTTCATAATCAATCATTTTCAAGCCACCAAGCTCATAGGGTGCATACGTTGCGCGGCGAGTCACTTTATCTTTCCCATTCCATAAAAAATTAAATATTAATGTTTGAAATTCTTTTATAATTTGAACAGGTGTGCATAAGACAGAGCTGGGATAAATCATTTTCGGAAGCAATAAAGACTTTATAACGTTCACTTTGCCATGGATAGATAACCCTCTTGTTTTCCATAAATTTATTATGTTTTTAACTTTTTTCAGTCTCTGCTTAAAGTTTTTTTCCACAAGAAGCTGGATATCATAAGTTATGTAGACTCCTAAAAATTTTACACACTTTTGCCACTTTAAGCCAAGCGGTGTATCTTCACAGTTTTTGTTGGATCCTATCCACATTGCCTCAGTCTTTGCAACATTCAGTTTCAAGCCCGAGATCTTCTCAAAGTCGTCGAGTATTTTAAATAGGGCTTTTGCAGAATTTAGATCGGACAGGATTACAGTTGTGTCATCAGCAAATTGAAGCAATTTGGTTTCCATGCCATCAATTTCTATTCCCTTTATGTTTTCTTGAGTTCTTATAGCAATAGCCAAAATTTCTACTGCAATTAAGAAAAGGTATGGGGAAAGTGGATCACCCTGTCGAACTCCCCTTTCGATACTAAAAAAGTGTGAACATAAACCATTATTGATGGTACAAACTTTGAATATTTTTGTAAAAAACATTGATCCATCTCATGAAGTTAGGTCCGAAATTGAATAACTCCAAACATTTTTTGAGAAAGGTCCACTCTAAGCTATCAAAGGCTTTTTCGAAGTCAATAAATATGAATAGGCCTGGTAGGTTATTAGTTTCGGTGTAATCCATTGCGTCTAGAATCGAGCGAATATTTTCACCAATGTTTCTTCCTACAATATAACCAGATTGATTGTTATGTATAATTTCCGGTAGTTGTTTTTTTATTCTTTCAGCGATAACTTTGGATGCTATCTTTGCATCCACATTTAAAAGAGAGATTGGTCTCCAGTTCTTGAGATCGCATCGATCTTGTTCTTTTTTTTTCAATTAGTGTAATTACTGCTTGTCTTTGCGAGGAGCTCAAGCAGTAATTACACTAATTGAAAAAAATAAATGATGAAGCGATAGCCTCATTTACATTATTTTAATTATTTTAATACGATGCTTTCTATGACATTTTGAGGATTTTTTTTAAATTCAATATGGAACTGCATAGTCATAATATCAAGATCCTCATCAAAAATCCATAAAAACTATGCTCGTACAAATTTTAAGAAATATTCTATCAAATATAAAGAATGTCAGATTTGGAACAACCTCCCGGCAGAAATTATAAACTCTAAATCACTATGTCTATTTAAGAAAAATATCAAAAAATATCTTCACACTCGATCAACTTAATTGATTAGTTTAAATTCATATGAACATTGTTCATATTTGATTATTTACAGCCATATGTATTCTTTCTTTAAATGTAGTATCACCTTTGTAACAGGGGCTCTCCCCGTAAAGCCCAGAAGGGTTTGTTGAGAGCTCCTGCTTCTTTTAAGACACTGTAATATATCATCTTTGTTAATAATATTATTGGGGCAAATAAAGATTGATTGATTGATTGATTGGTTGATAGTTAATTTGGAGGGCAAATTTTAAAATGTCAGGCCTTAGGTATAAAGCAGCGACGCTCACCAAGGTATACTCTTCGGGTATCAAATGAATGATTTGTAGCCATTCGGCCACGCTTTTTCAGAAAGATGACGTTTTCTGAAATGTCAAGAAGATGTGAATTTAAGTCTCTGGAGTTGCTTGGCAAAAAGTACACCCAATTCATTTTCTTTCAGCCCTATCCTACAAAGGAAGCTATTATAGTAGGCAGTCGTCTATATAAAAACCTGAAATTAAATTCAGTCAATTTTGTACTTTTGGTGCACCGCGATACCAAAAGGTAGGCAAAACTCCAGTTCTAATGTTTTCGTTACACGAATAGCCGCAGTGCAGAAGCCATTTCCTTTGAGTATTTATTGGAGTCGCACTTTTGTTTTTTACGAGCTGTTTGTATACCAATGAATTTATCTTTCTGGTCTTGAAAAGTCTAGAGCTTAATGTTTCATGTTTTTGTTTATTGTCGTCCAAATCTGTAATATTGCTATCTCTGAAAGACTTGACGGCTGCTATTATTCCCTAGAAATTAAGAGTTCGAACTTTCAGGTCATATTTTAATTTGAATTAATGACGACAGAGATAGTTATTACTACTTTCTGTTCTTTGTAAATGTCTTACCTTAGCTTTGTAATTCCTTTTGCAAACCAGTCTTTAAATAACATTGGTTTGTTTCCTATCCTAAATAGAGAGTTGTGCCACAAGATTTGTTCTTGGAACTGTTCCTCGGAAGTTAATTGATGTTCTTAAAATTTGCCTGAAAAACGTATTCGAAACTTTATTTAACTCTATGGTGTCTTTAAAGACACACCTTCACCCAAAAGACTTTGCGGTCGTTTGTTTTTGTTTTGAAATGCTCCATTGTTCATACGCGTGATCTGATTGGTTGCACGCATTCAAGCGTGAATTTCGTGTTACACGAAATTCAGCACAGAAAGAGATCACGGCGCGCACAGCATTTTGGGTGAAGGTGGGCCTTTAACATTGAGGGTGCCAGTGAAAGGGAAAAACCAAGAGAAAATGTTTTCCCCACCGCATATTAAATTTTAAAGGTCGAGATCAAAAAAGAGTTTCCATTTTCCATTATTAGTTGTATCTAAGTACTTTTTAATCCACGTTATTTGCAGAGATTTGTTGAAGGATATAAGGTCAATCATCTTTAGATCTGCATTACAGTAATCATTTATCAAAATGTTTCGCTTTATTTTGTCACCTTAGGGCCTAGTCGCACTACAGTCAAAAACAAAAATTAGCCCGTGCAAAATGACATAAATACAAAAATATTCTACAAAAATCGTGTCCCACAGGAGTGGTTTCTTTTGTTTTCCTCGATTTTTGCACGGGCGGATTTTTGTTTTTGACTGTAGTGCGACCAGGCCCTTAACTGTTCCAAAGAAATTGATAAAACATCTTAATTATTTATTTCACTTATTGCATTGTGGTTGGAACGTAATAGTGAAAGCAAATAAACAAATTGCGATGCGGCTAAGGATTTCAGCACAGTAATTTTCTCTATCAAGGTTAGCCTAGTACGATACTTCAAGCAACTTAAGATTTTCTTGTTTTTTTTTTTTCCATTTTCTCGTTATAATTTAAAAATGAAGACACGTTAGGTTCAGTAGTTTAATAGCCACAGTCCTACTAAGGTTTTGACTTTGGACTCTGGTCGCTTGAAGGTCAAATGAACCAAAAAATTGACATTTTTCTTCTAGTCCAATATGGAAGCAATATGTTTAACGAGTACCAAGTAAACATATTCTGAACTTTGAAACTAATTGGGCTTGGCATCGCAGAGATATTGGAAGTTGAAAAATGCGACTTTTTGGCCTTCATAATCGTAAAGCGATCGGGAAAATTGTCGGAAAGTGACGTCACTATTGACCACCTCAAAACAGTCAAGGCTCGAAGTTGAAAACAATAGGTTTAATGAGCGAAAACAATGCATGCCTGCGTGCGTTTCATATTTTAGTACATTTCCTTGCCGTTCCCTGCAAAACAACAACGTCAAATGATCAAATCATAGGTTTTTGTGGAGAACGTGAACTCACGACGGTTAATTTTCTTTTCTCTATTTGAAATTTGAAGTCGTCACTATGAATTCAACAGTTTACCTTCACAAAAATTACCGCGTAAGCGGCAGGGAAAGTTAACCTGCACTAAAGTACCCAGCGAGGTGGATTAAACACACCCAACTCTGTTAAGAAAATCTATTGTATAAACAGATGATGTTTCTCGAAGCAATATTTCGTCTCTCAAAGCTCTTTGTTTGCTGCCAAATACAGGTTCGAGCTCCTCGGCCATTTTCAATGCGAAAACAGTAGAAATCTTTAAGTTTTAATAATATACACAAGCTAGAATACTCAGTATTCGCCAGGAGGGAGGACATTGGGAATGAGATTGGCTCACCAATAGTGACGTCACAATCCTTACCAATCCTACCACTTGTAGCGCGCGGCCATTTCAGAAACGTTTTCGTGAAGCCTTCGTAAATCTTCGTACTTTTAGCTATGTAACTTCCTTAAAGGCTCAGGAAGGAAAAATTTTGCTTAAGTTTGCTTTATTATGGTTTCTTTTAACGTTTAAATGGATAAAGAAAAAAATTCAAATTTTTGGTTCATTTGACCTTTAAAGGCTTTTCAAGGCAAATTAATGTCATCATTTAACCAATGCTAGAGCCATTTTAGAGCGTTTCTGTTTTCCAGTCATAAAGTCTGAGGCCGGAGACTTTGCTAAAATCATCAATAGCATCTTGAGGGATGAAAATAGAGCGGCTCTTTTGGCCCGTCTTGGATAAGCGTTGTGTCATCGGCATATTGGCTGATCCAATTTCATTATTATTCACAAAGATGCCTTTTATGTTTACATTGTTTCTGATTGCCTGGCCAACACCTCTGCTGGGAGAATAAATAAATATGGTGACAGCCGTTATTCAGAATACAGCTTTTCGTTTAATTTTCTGATCTTACCACGGATGGACTTATATAGTAGACTTGTATAGTTGCCGCGTTTGCCCATGCGAATTTTAAGAGCAAATACGACAACTTTCCCTGTCCTTGTTTTTGTAACTGACAAATTTTCCACTGCCCTCCGAATCAGCTCCAGCGCTGATGAATGTAGCCAGAATAATCACAAACTTATTCAGTTTGCAAGAAAGGAAATTTAATGTATTTAATGTATTTTAGCAGACAGCAGGATCTGACAAATCTGGTATAAAAAATAGATCCCGGTACTGTGATCATCTTGACTTGAACTCTTCAAAAAATTTTAAGCCTTACATTTTTTAAAAATTACAAAACCGTTTTTAATGATACTAGAAAAGTTGATGACTATATTTCCATCGTGATGTGCGTTTGCCTTTTTTCTATAGAAATGCCATCTTCAAGCTCATCGGGAACAGTCGCGCAACTGGTTAAGCCAGAGTACAGAAACTGGCTTGCTCTTGGTCATGCCTTAACAACCGAGCTTTGTCAAGGTCTTCGCCCATTTATAAACCGAGAGACGGAAACTTTCTACCAGAATGTGAAGACGAGACTTGCAGCTGCTGCGCCCTGCACTTGTACATTTGAGCCAAGAAGAAAACCAAACCAGTTCCACGACATGGGCACCTGCACATGGGCTTACATCCTTGAGGGTTATCACCGTGGGAACAAGCCAAACTGGAAGCAAAGTGATCCCACTAAATGGCTGGATCCAAACCTGGGTCCCTGGGAAATAGCAAAGCTCTTCCTGCCTGATTTGGTAGGACACGCAGTGATACATAGTGCGCAGGATATGGACGTCACTGGTATCTTAAACATGATATACTGGTGCGATCACTTCACCATTCCGCAGCACTTGATTAAGAATGTCCGTGAAACTCGAAACAACAAATGGGTGCATGTGCCGACTCTAGAATTGACCGATGATGACAAGAAGATTGCCTTTAATACTATTGAAAATCTACTCAATGATCCCAGCCTAGCTCACGACCCTGACATCCAAACGGCTCTCAAAGGAATTGACAACCTGAAAAGTGTTTCAGACCTGCACAGTATGGAGGCCCGAGTCTTGGCTGATTTCAAAGAAGTAATTCGAAAGGAGATTTCAAGTATAACTACAGAATTGAAGAATGTGGTGGAAGAGTCTGCAAAAAACAAAGAACAACAAACTCAGCTCAAGAAAAAACAGGAAATGCTCGAGAAATCGCTGGAAGGCGCGCACCATTATAGGAAACGCTCAGAAAACAGTTACTTAAATATGTTTATTTTGTTCGGCTATGTGTTTGGAAACCTGTCGGGAAATCTTAACGGCTTAAGAAGAAAGAACGTCCTTGTGTGGTTGATGCTGTTATTACTCTTCCGCTTTTGTGTTGTTTTGGATGACTCTCATAACAGAGACGGTAAGTGAAAAACAGCAACTTTAATTCCACGGAAAAAGCTCTTTCTGGGGACACTGGGGAAATTACACGAATGTAGTGGAAATGACATGAAAGACTCTTACCAAAAAACTATCGACAGATTAAACTTTTTATTAAATGGGAGGTAAGATGGGACATTCATGATCTCCCCTTCCCCTTAAAATCCATGAATAAATGTTTATAGGCCAGACCCCAACATCCAGGACAATGTCCCCTAAAGTATACTCTTTTTGAACAGTAATGAGGGTTATTTAGCGTTCCCCGATAGTTTATTGTAGCCAGATGTAGAAGAAAGCCAACCGGATTAAGGTGGCTGCTCAATGATACGATCAGCTACACCGAGACAACGTGATGAACACAGCAACCGTGATCTTACCAGTTATCTAAACATTATGATTGGTGATCCGGCCTGGCCGATTTAAACTCGCAACCTTTCCGACTTACACTCTAGTCTTGTGCACTATACCAACAGAACTAACCATGACCATGCGACGAACTATAAGGGCTAAGTACACAGACATCTTACGTTTAGAAACTATGGGATACTAGCTGACTATTCATGATCACGCATGTGCTCATATCAAAACAGTCTTAACCAATAGAATAGTCAGCTTGTTTCTTATAGTTTCTAAACTTAAGATGTCTTTGTACTGAGTCCTTTTACCAGGCTATGCAAGCGCGCATACCATTTTCTCTTTCTTAAATGTATTGTTTTTGGTTTTGCACAGATTGTTCCCTTCAGGTGTATGGCGATGCATGGGAGCTGAAATATTTTGACTTTAGTGATTTCATTAATTCATCCAGAACGGAATTCATTGGACGTCAGTGGCTGTATTACGAATTGGAACATATCCTAGAACACACTAGCAATCGCGGTGCGTTAATAACGGGAAATCCAGGCTCCGGAAAGTCTGCTTTTCTAAGTCACCTACTTTGTTCTACAACATCCAGCCCAACTATCCACACCAGAATTCTCGCACATCATTTTTGCATGCATTTCGACAAAGCAACGCAGAATGGAGCCAAGTTTGTTCGAAATCTTGCAAATATGATCGCTTGGAAAATCAGTGAATACCGTGAACGTATTTCGAAAAATTCGTTTGTTCGTAGAGTGCTGTATAAGGATTGCCCCCAAGATCCCGAGTGGTGCTTTGAGCAAGGAATCCTTACTCCTCTAAAAAAACTCCAACCACAGCCCAAGGTTCCATGGTATATTGTCATCGATGCTTTGGATGAATGCTTCAGCGACAAGGCAGAGATTGTAAACATTCTCAAATTCAAAGCTCGTCTACTTCCAAAGTGGCTGAAACTAATCGTCAGCTCACGTAATGTAAACACCATTATTGCAGGTTTAGATGGGCTTCAGAGAGTAGAGCTGCGATCGGATGATAAAAGAAACCGTGAAGATGTTGATACATATATATCTCTTAAAGTATTTTCACTGAGGGAATCCATCATACAAAGGATGAAAGCATCCCTTGCAATCATGGACAATGACAAACCAACTCAGAAAATCGTTTCAAACTTAGCTGAAAAAGGCCAGGGAAATTTTCTGTATGTCAAGGTTGTCTTGGACCTGTGGCTCGCTTCATCAGATCTAGAAAGTGTCAAGTGGGAGACATTTCCCAAGATACTTCACAGTCCATATCAATTGTACTTTGAAAGCAAGTATGGTACTCCAGAGTCATTTCAATCAATCCGACAAATTTTTGAAGTCTTAGTTGCAGCATATACGCCCCTTTCAGTCCAGGAAATGCACTCGCTGTTCAGACTTGACCAACCAACCCTTGATCTGGAATACGAATTCCTACCAAAACTTGAACGGGTCTCTTTGTTCTTGTGGCATGGATCGGGGGACGGCCTTATTAGAATTCATCACTTTTCCTTATCAGAATGGCTGACCAGTGAGAACAACAAAGGAAAGTTATATTATGTCAAGAAACAAAATGGCCATAACCGTCTTGCAAAGTACTTTCTTAAGAAAGCGGAAGAAAATTATTCACCACTTAAACCTGACGAAGCGTTTCATCTTGCAAGTCATATCGTCGAAGGCGGCCTGGATAAATTGCTGGTGCAACAATTTCTGTCCCTTCCTTCGGAACACATAAACACCACAGACCTTGCGACCCAAACAACTGCACTTCACTATAGCTCGAGTTCGATTAATACCGATGTAACTAAGCTATTAATGCAGCACTTCTCTGACGTTGACTGTTTGGATAATAATCAGCGTACACCTTCCTTTATAGCAGCAACTATGGGCCATGTGAGTATTCTGATGGTTCTGTTGAAACGAGGGGCAAACCTACACCACATAGCTGCTACATTTCTGGACTTTGAAATTGCCTCTCATTCCCAAAATCCCGTCAGTGAATGTAAAATAAAGAAATGTGCATATTCGTTACTGCACACGGCTGCTCAAGAAGGGAACGTCAATGTTGTCAAATTTCTTGGTGAACACAACGTGAGTATCAGGAGAACAACTGGGGCTAACAATACCGCCATTCAGTTAGCAGCGGCTAATGGGCATCTTGAGACGGTTAAGACACTCAGAAAGGCTGGTGGTGTTCTAGATGACATCTCGCTGCATCACGCCGCGGTTGGCGGTCATAATAATGTAGTGCAGTATCTATTGCAAGATGGAGTAAACGACATTTGCATCCACAGTCCTCCTTCTGTGCTATCAGGTCAAGAGGACCAGAAATTTAAAGACTCCAAAATATATGTGTACGATAATCATCATCTTTATTTACGTGAAACTGCACTTCATGGAGCAATCAGAAAAGGGCATCTCTCTGTTATTCATTTACTGCTAGAAGACCTGGACCACAGTGCCATTAACTGCACGAATTCCGCAGGTAGACGACCACAGCACGAGGCGGTGCATTTGAATAAGTATGACGCACTGGAAGTGTTGTTAGCATCTGGGGCGAATTCCACCGTTCAATGCGATACTGGAATATCATCATCTGTGCCGTTTCAAACCTTCATACCGCAGAAGTCAGAGGAAAACCGTTGTTACTGTGGATTTTCCCCTCTACATATCGCTGCCATGTATGGGTATCAAAGTATTGCCAAACTGCTGATAAAGTACAAGGCGGACGTTAATGCAGGTGACTGTAATGGCTCCACCCCTCTCCATGTCGCCTCCTGCCAAGACATGTCAGCAATCGTAGCCCTGCTCGTAATGAGTGGAGCAGATATTAATTCAAGAAGCTTGAATGGTTCTACACCCCTTCACAGTGCAGCAGTGTGCTTTGCAAAGAGCGTTTACGACCCTTTGTTTTACCTGGGATGTGATCACTTAGCTACTGACAGCGAAGGAATGACGGCGCTACACTATATTGTGAAAGACGTAAATATCACAAGGTTTGAGTACTTGGTCGATTTGTATGTGAACAAACCAAAAGATTGGATAGAGAATCTCAACACCTCCCATCAAGAGACCATCAACACGTTGGACCTACAGTATCCTTGGTTAAATGCCTTATCCGGGGTTATAAGAAGTTTTTCTACAACAGATAGAAAGGAAATATCTCCCTTTATAGAAATGAAAGATAAACGAAACCGAACTGTTTTCGATATACTGGAAAACAAAACCAATGCTTCGTCCTTTTTAATAGGAAGCAATAAAATCAGTGATATCCCGTTGCTACTATCTTTAACTCCATTTGTTTTTGCTTACGACTTTGCCTATTTCAAAATAATAAAAAGCTATTTTCTACATTTAAACAAGCCATACAAGCCAGCTTTAATTCAAAGATCCTTTACAAGAATTATTTCGAAAGCAAAAATATATATGTTTTCAAACTTAAACTGCTCCTTTTTGACAAAGTTTGTAGCATTTGATATGGTTCATACAACCAACATTGTGTTGCACGTGGGAGCGGTGGACGTAAACTGTCAGGATGGGCTAGGACTAAGTCCCCTGTTAGTTTATTTACGAACCGGTGGTCGGCACATGTCCAAGGTCCTAGTTAAACATAACGTAGAAGTAAAAATCAAGTGTGGAGATCCCTTTGAACAGTCCGTATTACACCTAATTTCATATCATAAACTACATTACCTGCATTACCTTTACGAGTTTTTGCTGGGAAGTGACAATTGGCAGAGATATTTGCAAACGGAAAATGCTATATTTGACTATTTTCTGGATACATATGAAGAACGAAACAACAATGAAAACATTGAAACAATGAGAACTGGAGAAGGACCATTGACCAAAACGATTTTGTCACATCCAAATGGAACTAAAGTTATTGATGAATGCTTCGATGTAGAGGGCTATAACGCCTTACAAAGGGCAGCTCAAGGGGCAAATTTGGTCGCCATTCAGAAATTTCTCTCCTGGGGTGCAAACTATTCTTTAGAAACAGCAGACGGGTTTTCCCCATTATGGCTTTCAGTATTGTATGCTGTGAAATATAGACCCTTCTTAAACCTTGAAAGACCCAGTGTACTGACAGCCCTTGAATTGGAACTGGCCTCATTATCAGCATCGGAGATTTTGAATCATATTCTTCAAAATGGGGCATTTGACGTGGGCTGTAACGAAACCCGCTCTGATCTTACCCTGTACCATATCGCGGCTGCCCGGGGAATGTGGCAATTCATCGCACGTTTGCTTTCCAGTGATGGAATTATCGGTATTGATGTAAACTGCCCAAACAAAGATAGGATAACTCCAATGTACTTGGCAAAGTTCATTGGTGGTGACTCATGTGAGTGGCACAGTCCATGGTGCAAAGTCGTTGACCTAATCAAGAGCTATGGTGGGACTCACCAATATCCCACTCTGGAGGCGGAATATTTCCTAATATTCAATATATTTTTTGGAATAAATCCTAGTCCGCTGTTTCTTGAGCTTACAGAAGAAGAAATACTGGCTCTCCAGGAGAACTGTGGGCGTGATGAATGCCAGCAATATAATACCAAGAACGTTAACATTTTTAGAACATCCGATGAAGTCGATAGAGTTCATAATGATTACCAGAAGAAAGTGAACAAATGTTATAGATTAATGAAAGAATGCCCAGCTGATATAAAGACAAATTTACCTCATTTTTCATTTGTGGTGCTCATCCTTGGTAAACAGCTGAAAACAAAATTCAAATTCATTAATGTTCGAAATTCTTTCATCGATTTTCTGGACAAAGAAATCGAAAGACTGACAGACGCCCTTTATACTGCAACCAGACCTCATGCAGAATTCACCTGCAGTTGCGATGGTGTAACGAAATGCGCAGAAGGCCAAACGGAAAGGATTGACATGTGTTCTCAATTCTCTAAAAAGGACTTGGAGACTGAAGTTCACAAGTTCTATCGTAACTACAAACAAAGTTTAGATTTACTCGTGGAAAACTCAGAGGGAGTGAAATCGTCCATGACTTTCGATGGGAAACTTCCACGCTTTTTAACAAAGATGAACATTGCTTTACACAGTCACGATACAACTTTAAACTGTGACTGGCAATTAATTGCAATCAAGTACGTACAACTTAGTTTTCAAGTCCGTAACCTGAACTTTTGGCGAAAGGCCGTGTATGAAACATTGACAATACCAAGTGTTTCAGACTTTCTGTCAAAAAGGATGAAAAACGTAATTTTTCAACCATCCAAGGAATCGCGTAAACTTGTGTTGAAGCTTGCTTCGAGGACGCCTTCTGAAATATTTAGTTATCTTAAAATTTTGCGATTTACAAAGCCGCCCTTTTGGCGCGAAACCTTTTATGGAGTAGGAAACTTTGGGTAAGCATTATTGCAACTCGTACAATTAATTACTTTTGTAAGTACAGAAAGTGACGATCATATTCAGCCATATTTGTGCCATTTCCAGGAAATGCAAGGAAGTATGTTTTAGGTCCACAAACGATAATTTCGAAACCTTGGAATTTCTGGGAATTTTTTGGAACCCTTTAGAAGTTTTTTAGGTTTATTCAAATTTTGTGCGGAAAACTACAGTGGAACCCCACCTTACGACCACCCTGTCATTATGCACATACCAATGTCAGGTCGAGAGGGAGGACGCCCAGCAAATATATATATATATATGTGTGTGTGTGTGGGGCATTTGACTTTTTTCAGGTATATGGGTCATACTGCTACTTTATTTGTAAAATTTTCGCGACCACATAAAATTCCTGATGAGTAAGTAAAAAAAAGACGATAAAAATGGGGAACCAAAGAAAAGTTTTTCACACGATCAACCAGTGAGTTGTGCTACTTTCACAGAGTTTAAAATAACTAAAAATTTGCAGTGACACGGTTTTGATTTTCAAACCGGATCTTCTCGACTGTTTTTTTTTTCCCAGATACCACGCAGCTCTTAACAACCTCTAATTTCATTGGACCTGGGTATCACGCAGCTCTATTTTTTTTAGGGCTAGGGTCTATTGTTGTGTTGTTTGTTCTATTGCTTTCTCAGCAAATCAGAGAAGACCTTGTAAGAGCTGCGTACTGCCCTTTTTTTCTGTGTAAATGGTACACAAAACCAGGGCTGTTCTTTCGCGATCGGTGCTGAAAAAATATTTTGCATGCTTTGTAAAAGGAAATGATTTCTGTTAAGAGCCACCGGTTATGGTGAATGGCAATTTTTCCTATCTGGATACTTTTCCATTTCGCATAACGTAGAGTTCATCATTTACCACAAACAAGTACACCTTCAACCGGTTGGTCTGATGTAAATCGTAAGCAGTCCTGTATGACCTTATTATAGGGGTGAATACTCAATTTATAGTGATATTTTAACAATGTGACGTTTCTATCAATTTTGTCCTCAAAGGGACCACGTACACATTCCGTGGGGATGTAGAGTTTGCAAATGTTTCGATCCGTTCGTTTTTTTGAGCCAAGTTAAGGGACTGTTTACATGGAGGGAGGGTGACCCGGCTGAAAGGGTGTTAATCCTATGCTCCGACACACCACAATGATGCGGTAGCAACCCTGCACGATAAAAGGGTATAATAGTAAATTTGCATGTAAAGGCGAGCTGTGTTGTATAGCTCAGCTAGGCGGGTCACCCTCCCTTCGTGTAAACAGGCCCTTGTATTTTGGGATGAAGAATTTAGTTAATAAATTTAAAATATTTAGCAGTGAGGGTTTGTATAAATTTTACTCTGTTAATTTTAGAGACCAAATTAAACTTTCCGCTGGAATAAAGGGTTTGTAGAATAATTTTCCGTGGGGATGTATATATAAAATTTGGTTTGTTAATTGTCGGACCAACTAAAACTTTTCCGAAAGGATGTAGGGTTTGTCGAACTGAAAATCTTCAGTAGGAATGTAGGATTTGTACAAATGTTGGTTTCTCCGGCGCCAAACTGTTAATCTATGAATGTATTGTGAGGTTTGGTATCTCAGAGACCATTATAACAGCTAATTTCTGTAATAACAGGGTATTTATATCAATGAGTACACTATTATTATAATTTTGGTTTCTCCAGGACCAAGTAAACTGTCTGTAATAAAGAGGTACAAATGAATTTGTGTGAATTATGGTCCCTGACTACACTAAAAAAAAAATAGGGTAGGGCGATCAATCCTTGCTTTTTTTATTTATTACTTGTAATGCCGTTTATATCAAGAAAAAACAAAATCCGGACTCGGTACATTTGCTTTGATCATAAAGGGAAATGCTTAGGAAATATCAATTCTAGAGGCTAAGGGTGTGTTGAATTGGCCGTATTTCATGGAGCGACCACCATAAATACGACATTTAACTTCACTTTTATGTACCAGTACTAGTTATCAGATATTATTATATTCTAATCACACTGAAACGATTATAAAATATTTTGTAACTAATCTAAATAATCACAAAACACAGAATAGGAGCGGGCATCTCGTTTATTGATGCAGCGAGCGTCAAGCGTTACAAAAAACAGCAGTACAGTTTTACAAACTCAGAGAAAATTACAACAGTAAACAAAATGAAAAAACTAGGGTCGAAAGAGATGCCTCGAATGGCTCTTGCATAACTTAACAAACCTTAAGGACGTTCGCGCTAATTGTTTATGCGCATCCTTACTGCGCACGCAATTCATGTCGCAACGCCATGCTACGTCATGCACGAGCGCGCGCGCAAGAGAAGAAATCTAAGCACATAAAGGGATGATAGCCGTTGCGTTAACTTTGCTTAGATTTAACTCGCTTGGATGGTCGGTGACCCCCAATTTTTTTTTCATAGATAATTTTCTTTGCCAATTCTCGACAGATTTTGAAAAAATGAACAAAAAATCAATGTAGGAAATTTAAATTTTTTCCATTTTTTAACCCGCGCGTCATCGAATCCTGCCAACTTGCGGCTGTCAGAGTTTGCAAATGCTGTCGTTTAAAGATGAAATTTACTTCAAGGAACGTCACCAGTTGAATGAATTAGCTGAACAGACCTACTAGCATAAAATTGGGGAAAGAAAGTTGCATTTTAGAGATTCATTTGCAATATTTTTAGACTAACAGACATTGGGGTCACATCCCGTAAGGAAGACCAATTTTTCAAAATTAGGGTCGCCTTTCAGATAACTTATCTCAGAAACGAGGTCGGTGACCCCCTCATTTTTTTGCATTTCTGACACGAGTAACTCATAACCTAGCTGTAGCAAAAGTTTTATAAAAAAATCAATGTTAGAAGATTTTCGCGCGAACGTCCTTAAATAGTGTACTAGCCCCTTGAGACACCTTACAAGCACGCCTTAAATACTTCAGTAGTATTATGCAACCTAATTCACGTACTCTTGTGAAACTAACAAAACGTTACAAAATATATGTATAAATCTACCAGCGTTCTATCACGAATGCTATTCTCTTATTGGCTACGCTACTATCTATTTTGTTGTAGAAAGTGAGTAGAGTGAGTAGCCTAATGGCGGCCGCTTCTTCGCGTTTTGGAAGTGTCTGTGAAGAGTTTTTATTGTAAAAAAAAATAGAACAGTGATTATGCAACTTTAAAATACATGCGTGACTAAACATCCCAAAAACAAATATGACAGTAGGATGGAGTTCTGCATGCGCGTGATCGCGGAAAATAAAATGGTGTCACCGCTGCAACATTGTATTTTGATGGCAATAATATTGACTATTGTTTTCAAGTGTTCAGTTTGCGAGAAAAAATAAGCAATCTAAAACCTGAACGAAGAAACTTCCATGCAGTTTGCAAGAACCGAGTATAAGTTTCCTGTGTGGCACCTACTGAAGATCCCTGGCCGATTTCAAGAAAACCGGCAAAACATTTTTCACGTAAGTAAACACGCCATTTCGCAACAAAGTGTAACAATTTGTGCCACCTTAGCAAGGCTGTACTTTTATTCTAGCTGGCGGGAAATTCTTCGCGCGTTTCGAACGCGAAAGGAAGACCCCAAACGTCGATTTCAAGGCGTCAGGGAATGTCCAGTGGCTTTCAGACGCAAGAAATAGCTCACGCTCAAAGTCAAGCTGAAGCCCTCCCTCGGACTGCTGTTACAGATCTGAGTACATGGAGTGTGGAAAATACTTGTTGTGAAGAAATTCTTCGAGCCCCCCCCCCCACCGACCGGATCTACTGGAGGATGTGGCACATAATATCACGCAACTGTCTGAATGTAAGGACGTAACTTTAATTGCCTTTGCCAATTACAAAAGCACTTTACTGATGGGTGAATATTTAATAAATTCCCTGCTGTTTATTTCCTGGGTGTGACCCTAAGGAAGAGTTACAGCGACTAAAGGAAAAAATGAATCATGAGTTCGCAATCAGTTCACAAGCCCCAATCTATGATCCTGAGGAATTAAAAAAAAATACATTTCAACAAGGGTCACCAGAATTTTCAAAACCGTACTTGCTGCCATGGCAAGTGAATGACGCTCAGAAGACAGAATAAAAACTAATCAACAGAGGACAGTAGCCATAGTGACAGTGCACCATTATGCTATGGCCTTAACCAAGTCTGTAATTGGCTACAGACTAACAATGCAATTTTTCTGCACCAGTCAAACTTAAACCAATATGGTTTGGACACTGTTAGACAAATGGGAGGGTCATGCTGCAGAAGGTTGGCAGGTAATTTGCTCAATCATCTGTCCAACAGTAACCACCAGAAGATTTCTGAGCTCATACCTGAAGCTATCCAACATCAATGGCAACTTGTCTTTGTAATTGATGACTTCACTTCCATCCACATCAGACGCAGACCTACAACAGACAAACTGTCTCAGTCAAAATCAAGGTGCACCATAATAATCAAGGTTTTTAAGAGCATCAAAGATATTCCTGCCTGCTTTCCCACTACCTATCACTGCCTCCAAGCTAGACATTGATACTTACATAAAAAACAGTGTCTGGTCCTTCCACAATGCATAAATTGACCCTTACGTATTCCTCTATCATGCCTAGCTGGATCTGTGCTTCCTTCTTTTATTTACTCCTAAACTTGAACGACATCGACTAGCTACTCATGAATATTGTGAACAAAACACAGTACAAAGCATGCGACAGATGAAAGATGTAAATTTTGTGCAGCTAACTCTCAAGAGTAAAAACGATTTTGAAGCAGCATTTGACATTGTTCTTAGTACTAAATTGTCAGACTACCTCAAATTGTTTTTGCTTCCACAACCAGGTGACTGGCCCTCACAATTCTACAGTCGCCAAATAGTGTATGAAACACTGTTAAAGTTTAGTCAGCCAGTTTCAACTCGTCCTTCGTCATCTGCTACAAACAATTGCAATGAACACACATGCTATTTCTTGCTTTTCTGTCCTTACAAGGCAACACTGCACTATAAATACTAGTGTTTCACTAAACCAACCTGCCATATTGTCTATGATACCAAGCATTGGGTCACTGCATGTCTCCTTAAATGCACATGGGGGCTTTCGTTTGCAGATGTTTACTGTAAATTGATTCCAAGATGTCAATTGGCAAAGAGACCCAAACCCTGGAGGATAAGCCTCATACTAGAGCTTGTTTATGGCGGTGCTTTCAATTGGTATGCAGTAAAAAATTAATTTAGCCGGCGTTTGTAAAGACACTGAATACAGAACATTGCTGAACCTCCTGGACAACTACTTACCTTTGGTACTATCAACAGTGTATACTGTTACATTCAAACTTAATAACTTCATCGACTACTTTCATGGTATCATTAGTCTGAATGTCTGGACCGATGGCACTATAACAAGGCCCCCTTGGTTTGGTTAGCCATGGTCACTCACTGCATGCCGGCCTGTACCAGATGTTACAGTCAAACTTGGTGTTATTTGATGAGTACCCAGTAGAAAATTCACATAACGACATTGATACAGCAGAACAACTAATACAGAAAGCCAAAGCTTCATTCCAAGCTAAACAAACCCAGACTAACTTCAGAGAACACTTCACGACACTAAACATCTACCGGTTTCTCAAAACAGCCTTGCAAAATAAAAGGCCAAATGTACCAAAACATTGGCAGATACATGTACATTTGCAAAAATAGCCAAACACCCAAGAAATGCAGTGCTCAGTGGCAAAGACAATAATACAAGGATACAGCTCCCAAGATTATTTGGGGACAAAAAGACTAAAATACAATGTACTACCACTAGGTCACTGCTGTAACAACCCCTCAAATGAAAAGACAATTTCTAAGAGAAAAGGCAAAACAGTTAGCACAGACAGCAATAAAGCAATATTACATGTAAACCCAAAGAATCTGTGCACAGGCTACGCTGTAGCATCAAGTGGTGACAATGACAACATAAAGAATCAGATAATGACACAATGAATAAAGACAATTTCGAAGAACTCAATACGGTCCATTAGCAGTGTTATCTTGCATTATCACCACCCCCACCCATCCATTCCACTACTTGTTCCACAGCAACCTAGATCCATCCAAGAACAGTCCAGACAGCAAAGCCATATTGCAGTTGTCCACAAAAAGCCTTACTGTAAGAAGTGCGGACATCGAAGAAAAGGTAACCCAAAGAATGGGGACGTTCAATGGTAAAGATGGCATTTGTGCAAGCAATGTTTGTCCAAGGAAAACACAGTCTACATCACATCTACTGACAGTACCATCTAATACACATTATAATGTCACATTCCTCTGAGCATGCATACAAGCTCCCAACTGCCAGTTGTGACTACTTTAAATATTCGTTTTACCCCAGGAAACTCCTTGCTTGGAACCAGATCTCTAGGGACATTGCATTACTGTAGGTAAATCTCTGACACTCTTAAACGAAGATCTCCACTTTTTATTAGTTTCAGGGTGTCAAGCAGCACATAGGCTCAAGAAAATAGGAAAATAGGAAATTGGAACACGAAAAATAGGAAAAAATAGGAAAAATCATTAAAAAATAGGAGAAAAATAGCACATTTCACAAGTAGCTTGCACTGCATATCAGCATAACATTCACCTTTATAACACCCGACAGGTGCAGCATTAACAAAGAAACTATGATTGCTTCAAATGCAACAGCATTTTACAGTTAATTTATCTAATTCAACTCCCCAACACTTTACTCGAGGTTTCCAAGAACTCAACACAACTTAAGTTTTCTTCAAATAAACATGAACAATAGAAAGCTCACAAACTAATCTGTATTTCAGTATAAAAAAGAAATTACCTCCCTCCCAGGCAGACTGGAATAAATACTGCAAACTACAGTCATCAGTCAAGAAATCCTAATGAGTTTTCTTTTTTTTCCTGGAGATGTTACGCTGAGTAGGAGCATTACGTTTCCTGGAAGGCAAACCAGGTAAGGCTCTTTCAATAAGTTGTTTGTTTTTATCACCTGACTCAACATTCTTTGCTTATCCCTCACAAAAGCTAGTTTGGTCTTGGCCTTTTCCAGATTTGCTTTGGCTGTTTCAATCACCAAGGATGCTACTTTGACCCCTTGCTGATCTACAGCACTGGAAGAAATGGAATTTGCAAGTTTGCAGTGCTTTCACTAAGTTTTTGAGTAGCAGGGTGTTTAGAAATAGTAGGCGGCTGTGAAAGCGAGGGCCAGAGGCGCAAGCCTCTAGGGGGGTATGGGGGCATGCTACCCCAGAAAATTTCGAAATCTAGATGCTCGGAAATGCCATTTCCAGCATTTTCCGAGAGGTATTCCCCTCTAGAAAGGTAACCAAAATCGTGCAAAAAATGCTCTTATTACTCCACATTTTACAGGGAAAAAATTTTACAAAAGAAGGCAAAAAGAAGGAGCATCTACCTACACTGGCAGCCATTTTGGAAAAGACCAGACCATGTGCTCACATAAAAGGCACCACTGACTTCTGGGATGGCTAGTTCCCATACCCCTTAGTACATTTTTCTGCAAAAATCAAGCCCAGCTTAAGAATGTGTAGTAGGGTTTACTTAGATTGAGACTATCCTTTAATGATTTTTTTAATTAAATCTTCTTACTGACTGGCATAAAAATCTTCATTCTTTGTACACCATGAACCAAAAAATAGGAAAAATAGGAGGTTTTCTTAAAAAATAGGAGAAAATAGGAATGACTCCCAAAAATAGGAAAAAATAGGAACTTGACACCCTGTAGTTTCTATGCTAGTACTGACTTGTAGCCAGTTAGTTAGTAAGTTAATAAATAAATTAATTAATACAGTCTAAATGCTCATATTTGAGCTAAGACTTAAGGTGGCTTACTGCAGTTTATGGGGGTCGATCAACAGGTGCTTTGATAATATCGATCACAGGTGACCATTTGTGGAAACAAGCAACAGTTACAAAGTCAAAACCATCGTACAAGACAATGGTGTTTATAATTTCACCATCCTTTTGTTAGAAGTGGCTTAAAACAAGTGACCGAGTGATTGTCAGAAGACTGGGTTCTAATTCTATGAGGACGTTTTGCTCAAAAACTACCTGTACGACCCTACCTCAAAATGTTACCATTTAAACTTTGGATAAAAATACAAGTCATGTAAACGTTCTTACAAGTTGAAACAAAAATCTGTAAAAGAGTTTTTCGCATATCAATGAAAATATCAAAAATAGGAATTTTGAAAAATATTTTAAAATCTGTCTTACAGATTTTGTAAAAAAAAGTTCTGCAGATCGATGTTGATGTATATTAAAAATATCAAAAATTGAGCATAAGTTGTACGCCTAGATTTTGAGAAATTCACAACCAAAAAACATTCCGTACGATCTCCATTTTGAGCATGCGCACTACTGCATACACCACGGCCATTCACTTACCGGTATTTGCGCATACATTACTACATTACATTACTAACATTCATCGCTTGCGTGATTTTTGCTCGCGTGGTATTGCTTGCGTGACATGCGCACATAAGGAAATTTATTGTCCCTCAAAACTGTAGTAAGCCACCTTAAATGGTAAATAAATAAATGTCAACCAATTTTACAACAAAATAAAATATTTGGAAGTAAACCGATCTCAGTACTAACACTTACTATGAGCTTTTAAGCGTAAGGGAGGCAAAAAAAAAAAACAAATACATAATATGAACAATAAGCTTAAATATATTTCACATTTGGAGTCCTTTGATGAATAAACCAAATTTATGTCTTTCATGTCTTGCGTGACAGTACAAATACGCATTGTTTGAAATGGGAGAGAACTGGACACAGTTATGTTCTAAAGGTCAATTTTCATGTCGTCAGTGGATCTGATCTGTTCCTTAAGTGAAAATTATATCCTTGCGTTTTTCTACTGAACAGAATATGTAGACCTTTAAAAACATCACACATCATATTGCCGATTACAGTATTTTAAAAGATATCAGGCCATGTTTAAAATTTAAAAATACCGTACATTGTGTTACATGTTAAAAAGCTAAATTTGGCAATCTTATCGAATGCATTGCATAAAAAGAACAGCAATAACAATAACTAATTTGTTGTAAACAAATATAAACAACAATAAGCTTGAAGCCATGTTTCACATTTGGAGTCTTTTATTGCAAAATTAAAACTGAGCTGCAGACTTGAAATGGATATACCGCATATCTACGTTGAAATAATAACGTGGCATGGTTCATGTTATGGCAATCAGAATTATGGCTTGAGTTCAAATCTCGCCATGAACCTTTTTTTTTGCGTTCTTCAAAAGTTGTTACATTTAATTTAAAAAATATATCGAACCGTGTCAGAATAAGAACATAAGCTTACCGCAATATTGCGTTACATTTCTTATTCACTGGTTGGCTCACAGGAGTCTGATTAAATACAACCTGATAGAGCAGTTTTCAATTGAGTATCGAAAGTAATTTCGTAATAGCTTTGGTTTTGCATTGCTACGCTTTGTGATTGGCTAAAAAATCTCGCGCCATTTTCTCAACCAATCAGAAGTAAAACCAAAACCAATCATGATTTGCTCGCATGCATTTGCCCGTGCTTGGCGCCAGCTACCTGTATTTGCTTCGAGTTCTGATTGGTTCATTTGATTGTCTGCGCCTGCTGTGATTGGTCAGAGTGATTACTTTGGTTTTGGTTTTACAACACTAAATTGAAAACCGCTCGATAAGGGACCGATCGTTTATTACGTCCTGGGGGGGGGGGGGGGGGGGTATTTTTGACCTTACACGAGAAGTGATGGGGAGTTAAATTTTAAGACATACAAAAGGGAGCAACTACATCTATTTAATAGTTATTGAAATAACAGCAATCTAAAAAATCAAATGTTAAAAATATCTAATAATTATATTATATAAAATATAATTGAAATGAATACTCATTTTGATGAGAAAATAGCCACTAGTAGCCTGCGAATACAGCCGCCTCTCATTGCCTCCGGCGGCGTGAAGAAGAGAGATCCTGGGAACAAGCTTGCTGGATAACAGGACAATATTGAATGGTCAGTGGTGACTCAACAAATTTGTGCCAAGCAAACATGGCACTGTTGAAGGTCTGGAATTTAAATAGGAGCATAAGGAAAGCAATAAAAGCAAGTTCATTTGACGAATTGGGGGTGAGGTGGGGGGGGGGGGGGTAAATTTTTAGTGGAGGTTTAACTTTTGTTTGAAAGTTTATTGTGGGGGTACAATTTTCATACACTAGATTTTGTAGAAAACAACCCCCCCCCGGGGTCCCTAACAGCGTAGAAAGCAAGAATTTTAATCATTCTTGGCAGAAAAGATGGGATATCTAAGACTATACTAGATTTCGAGATACCGGTAATTACTTTGAATGACATGTACACTGTGTGCATTGTATTGCATGGAGTTCGATGGAAACAAGGAATATTTATGTGTCCAAGGGCCAATTTAATAAAACTTTTACACTTGTAATTTACAAGTGTAGCCATTGTTTCAGAGGCTGAAAACAGCTACACTTGTGAAAGTTTTATTGAATTGACCCCAGGTTTGAGTTACCAAAACTCTTATCAGCAAATTACTAAAGAAGTGAAAGACTTACCGCAGCTATTTTTCTTGGTAAAAACCACATTTGTGCTTCCACACACAACAATCCGCCCTTTTGCCTTCGAGTTGCTCCTGACATCACAGTAAAATCAGAAGGTTTACAACGGACCAAATCGGTAAGGCCAGACAAATATCACAGACAATACAAACAGCGCATGAGCAACAGGTCTCACATTCGGGAACTTGAATTTTCATATCGAGGCTGCTTTTTTGGAAAAATTACATCATCGACCTTAGATCTACAAGTGCAAACTTAATATTTTCCCTTGCCTTCTTGTAATCGGCAGCATTTCAGGTAAGTTTTTAGACAGATATTCAATTGATTCAATTATTCAGGGAAACTCTGCAGTTTCAGATCATACATTAGCCTTGGTCGTTACAAAATTGTTCTATTGTATAAAACACCGCCGGCAGACAAATTGTAGTGTTTATTCATCCTTCCGGTTATAGACGCCGGAATGTTTCCCGTTGAAGATGCTTCTTATATTCTTAACTACCGATCACGAATTGCACAAATGACCGACTGAATTCTGTCGAGCTTTGGACCTTTCTTCTTTTTCCGAGAAATACATCACCGGTACGATTTCCGAGAATGTTCTCGGGAACGATTCGCGGAATCAAGTTTCGTTTTCATACGTGAGGCAGGCATTCTTGTTGCTGTGACTAGCTATATAAGCATATATCGGTAATTGAACCTGAAAAAGATTACCTTAAAAAGGCTTTGTAGATGTGAATTCTGTTATTTGGTAAAATTTTGCCGTTTTTGCACTCAATTTCCTTGTCTCATGTCGATGTTCGTTTCTTGGAACTATGTCGTCATTTGCGCTGGGGGGAATCCCCATAAAATTGAGACTATTAAAAATTTACCGGTTCTGTGTTCAGTGGCCTTTCAGAAAACTCTCCCGGCATTATATTAAACAGTACGTAAGTATAACAAGAAAACGTTTTCCACCATAAGGCTTATCGTTTTAACCCTCCGGTGTCTGACGTTTCAGTATCAGACAGTGTTTTCGACTTCCAATTTTACTTTCTTTCGGAATATATATTGTCAGTCATTGCCAAATGAACACCATACTGATTGGTACTGAAGTCGAAGGTTCGAACGTGGCACTTCATACTATGGGCGAGTAGTCCTGTGTAATGACTTTTAATTTTTTCATTTCAGTTTAGATCAGTCCTTCCACATGCTTCCATCCCACACAGCACATACATGTAGTAGCTGTATTTTTAAACCATTTTGTGCTTATTGAAAGAAAAAAGACCGGGAAATAGTCGGAACAGATCATCGTGGTCATCGTGGTCGTACAAAGCAGTAAGTAATTGAGAAAATTATATCCTTACTGATGTTCCCTTACAACTATAAACAATAAAGATTAAGCTTGCTTAAGCTGTAAATAGATTAGAACTGGTAAAATGTGGAATACAATTTTTGAATGCAGTTTATAGAATCTTATGTCTCTTTTTATTGTGGATCAAGTTTTAAGTTGAATCTCAGGGGCGTACCAAGGCAATTTTCAGCAGTACGCACAAAGTCAGTGAGAGATTAAGTTTTACGCCGAAGGCGTGATACGAGCGCCATAGGCTCGAGCGTCTAGGGGGTCCGGGGGTATGGCCCTCCGGAAAATTGCCTGATGTTACCCTCTAAAATACCTTTTTATGCATTCCTGAGACTGAAAAGCGTTTGTACAGTCAAGATATAAACCGTGGAGTTTACCTTTATAATTCTCAACCAGAAAACCAAAATTTTCAATCTGTATTACATAGTCATTACATTGGAAAACAGTGTTTTCAAAAAACGGTTCGCTTTATATTTCTTCACTTTTCACTTTTCGGTAAATATTTTCCGTCAGGCAATATATGTACAACACTGTGATTCTCTGTATGACCAACGATAGAAAAACATTGCTTTTCTTCTAGAATGTAAAAAATAATAATTCTGGGAAATTGACAGAAACGTGACAGGAAATGTCGCGACAACATATATTATTGAATATAAAACTTTAATTGCTGTGTTGCGGATTTAATACAGCGTTGATAAACGTTGAAAAACTATTGAAAAATCGGGTTACTCAAATATATAAAAGGAAAGAGAGATACTGACATCAGCAGTCTTTCAATTAAAAGCGGTGCACTAAATTTAGGGTCGGAAATAAGCCTTCGCTCAAATTTATGACCTATTTTGAAGTGCTACGTGATTTTGTGGAGCGGCTTATTCGTCATAATAACAAGGGACGTCCAATTTGTTCGGAGAAAGGCAATTTAATATTCTATTGTGAGGACGAACAGTCAGAATGGGAGCAGCACCTATTTTTGTACGGAAAATGAGCCATTTTTGGACACGTGTCGATCGCCGAAAGCTGCCGAACTCTTCTTCCTTTCAGTTTAGTTATACACCTAATTGAAGAAACGTTGACCCTTGAAAGGTATTAACCATGAACGATGAGACCGAATGGGATTATGGGTAGGCAGCATTGGCAAGCTTAGTAATACTCCATTTCTTGATAATCAAGATGTTTTCTTTGTTTGAGACATTTTAGCGCATGATTTATGCATCATGTTTTAATATAATGTGTATTCTGTCACAGACACGAAGATTAATTTATCCAACTTCCCAGTAAACCTTTGGGTCGCGTCATTCATGGTTTATGCTTTTCACCCGACAACGTTTCTTCAATTTGGTGTATAATACAAGGTAAGGTAGATGGACTAATAATCGCTCAAATAGCGTAGAAAATTTGTGTAAATATAGAACGTAGCACTTATCGATAAGTGTTTCATCGATTTCATTCAGCAATTTTTGATTTTATGTCTTGCTTAAAACGTTCAGTTCAAAATTCCATACGATGTCTTACATTATATCATTAATATGTGCAAACATTATGCTTGGGTGTCCTGTGGTTCTTGTCGAAAGTTTTGGGATTTAAAGTACGCGATGAGTTAACAAGACATTCAAGGCAAAAGCTAAGTAATTTTTGTGCTCGGTCACCATTTTCGGATTTTGGTCGGACAATGTCCGATGACCGACTGTTCAGTTCCAGCACTGCAATACATTCCTGATCATGGTTTATCCGACAACTGGACTATATTTTCAAATACACACCGTAAAGTTCCAAAGGTAGCGGCCCCCTTTACGTTCGGAATTAGCAGGCCTAAGGGGCAATGTCTCACCGAACAGGGCCAGGTATGTCATGATTAGTAACGCTGTTAAATACATCCTCTTATTCCTAAAATAAAGGCTCAAGTCGATAGAGTAATGCATATAATAATTTTGTCTGTGAAAGACATAGCCGAAGTTCGACGCTTTTTAACTTTGGTCATTTTCTTTACAGACATTTTTAACATGTCTCGTTCAAGAAACCTCGCCCAGGAAAAAATTATAGCAAAGACGTTTGTTAAGTTTTTGGAAGACAAAAAGCGCAAAGAAGAAATGTTTGAGCACGAATTAAGGCAGCTATATCAAGTAGAGTTTTGTGCGTTGCACCCAACACTGGGTATGTCTTTCTCAAAACTTCTCAACACGCTCACTTATCATCTGAACCTGTGTCAACGACTACAAGATCGGATAATATTTGGAGGCGGGGAAACGGCTGCTCTTCAGCTATTAACACCTGACGAATCTGAGGATCTCGACTCGAGTGAAGACAAAGATGATTTTTACAGCGTCAATGTAAGCGAAGATGGGGCTATGCACTGCAATGTTTGTAAACGACGTTTGGGATGTGCAGCCGATTATAACAGTCATATGGCAAGTGTGAGGCATCGCCAACAGTACATCCTTAAAACGATTCGAAAATCATTGGAAAAGTAAGTTCCATAGCCTTCTTTTATTGTTTCAAATAAGATTGTACTAATTGGAAAATTATTGTAAAGCTGATCTCTTCCGAATGGCTTAAGGTGGCTCCGTTGTTATTTTGGGCGCACTCGTCTAAGACTAACTTTGGGTCATAATTTTTCCGGCTCTAAAGCGATGCTTATAAAACTTTGCGAATACTTACAGCTATTATTTAGCAATAATATGATAGAATTCGATTTTACTGGAAAAAATATTTGAAGTGATTATCGGGCTTAAATAAACCCCACGTTTTGAACAAAATCGCACCCTGTGAAACATTTTGCTGTTATATTTGTGTTAAATTTCTGGAATCGGCTTACATTAACTTAATACATACCCTTACCAAGTTTCAGCAAAATCGTTGGAGCAAAAGTGCGGAAGTATTAAGGCCATCAAAATTTAGCCCTAAAATTCTCTTAAAATTCTAAATACTTGATGCTCTTTGACAAAACAATCCACGAATCCAAATTTCTGGAAGAAGCCTTCCCAACGCTTGCTAAATCTAAATTCTAAGCCGATTGCAAATCGTGCGAACCGTTAAAAAGTACTCACTAGTTCTGTAAATATCCAAAAATCGAGTGTAGCAGCACCCTTGTTTCACTCGCCTAGCGCATTGAGGCCTGGAAACGAGGCAGGTAAGGCTTTTTAAGGTGGCTCCGTTGTTATTTCGGGCACACTCGTCTATGACTAACTTTGGTTCATAACTTTTCCGGCTCTAAAGCGATGCTTATAAAACTTTGCAAAAACTTACAGCTATTATTTAGCAATAATATGATAGAATTCGATTTCACTGGAAAAAAATATTTTTAGCGATAATCATGCCTCAATGAACCCCACGTTTTGAACAAAATCGCACCCTGTGAAAAATTTGGTGTCAAACTCCTTCCACATAAATTTCAAAGTACTGCAATATTGTTGCATCGATTGTTCTTTGCTTATGAGGGCTTTCAATTGGAGAAATAGTTGTTGGGATTATAAGCTGCTCCGCATCTGAGCTCAGGCGAAGCTGACAAGCAGTTTTCAGAGTTTTGTTTATGAATATGAAATGAGCACGTGTGGAATTTATTCTAAGAATTCGCACCTTTATAAGGGGGGGGGGGGGGGGGGGGGGGGCGAGCAAAATATGCACAGTAGTTATCCCAGGATGGGAGGGAGCATGTACGCTCCATTAGAAGTTTCCATGGGGTGCAATGTTTTTAAATGCCGGGACTACGCTCCCCTTACAAAGGTGCGAATTCTATGAATAAATTCCACAGGTGCTCATTTCGTATTCATAAACTTTTGATTGTCAGCTTCGCCTGAGCTCAGATGCGGAGCAGCTTATAATCCCAACAACTATTTCTCCAATTGAAAGCCCTCATAAGCAAAGAACAATCGATGCAACAATATTGCAGTACTTTGAAATTTATGTGGAAGGAGTTTGACACCAAATTTTTCACAGGGTGCGATTTTGTTCAAAACGTGGGGTTCATTGAGGCATGATTATCGCTAAAAATATTTTTTTCCAGTGAAATCGAATTCTATCATATTATTGCTAAATAATAGCTGTAAGTTTTTGCAAAGTTTTATAAGCATCGCTTTAGAGCCGGAAAAGTTATGAACCAAAGTTAGTCATAGACGAGTGTGCCCGAAATAACAACGGAGCCACCTTAAAAAGCCTTACCTGCCTCGTTTCCAGGCCTCAATGCGCTAGGCGAGTGAAACAAGGGTGCTGCTACACTCGATTTTGCGCCAAGGGCGACTGGAAACGAGGCTGAAGCCTCACGACACCGACAGCGCTGAATAACGCTAAACAGTCAGCGGTGCGAAACACGGGCGACTACGTGGGAACCGGTGCGGACTGTCGCGGTTACTTAAAATGGCCGGCATTTATGGGGTTTTCCCGTGCCATAAACAACCCCGTTGGTTAAGAACCGTTTTGCGTGGTTAAGGAAAGATCTGTGTGTCATTCCCCTAAGCCTCGTTGTGATATCTTTTGTTTTAAGTTGAATTTTAATATATCGAAATTGGGCTATTTCAGTTGGAAGAAATTTTGTTGATATTTGGTCACTGAAAATACTTACGTGGCAAATAATTCGATTCTGAAAAGACCCTCTGAAGTCTGTAAGTGCCGAGAACAGGGCATAGCGCAAGAAACCCGTCTGGGGTCATGGCTCGTGTACGACGACTGTATTGTGATGTATTGTGTTAGGTAGTGTTAGGTTGTATTGTATTGTATTAGGTTTTATGACGTCAGTCAGGTCGTCGTACATGAGCCATGACCCCCCGTCTGTTTGCAACTTTTCGCAGTTTGTTTCTATGATAGCGACGTGTCTGCAAATTAGAAGTCAAATCAACCTCGTCCCCAGGGCCTACTCTGCTTTCAAAATGGCGGAGCGGGCGTCAAAACCACTGGACAAGGCGGCCAAAGAACCCCAAGAATCGTGGAGTATTTTGTCACGTGACGCACGATGAAATGGCGTTTTCGGAGGTTACTTCCAATGATTGGCAGCTGTAGTTTTTTTTCGGTAATCTGAAATCATGTTTTACGCGACAAAATATTGACGATTCTTGGAGTGTTTTGGCACTCTTGTCCAGGGGACCGTCCATGGGTTACTACGCCCGCCCCCGGCACCATTTTAAAATCGGAGAAGGCCCTGGGGACGAGGGTGAAATGGATTAAATAAGGATGGTCTGGGGCACAGCCTTTTATTTATCTTCAAATAAAACTCCTTTTTACCATTCCCCCCTTCTTGTTAGCACAACTCAAAAATGGCCTATTGCAAAAGAAAATAATAAAATTAACCTCTTGTCCCATAGGCCGGAACTTGTCTCCGACAAACACGGGATAACAGTCACTTCAAGTCCCCCTGGGGATGAAAATGGCGTTGTTGAATTGAGAGTAGAGAGCGGAACGAACGGAGAGATTGTGTTGATCATTGAGAACACAAGTGATGAGACAATCACCTTGCAGCACATCACTTTAATGTGGAGCGTGAATTTCTTTGATTACTCGGAAATATCACGCATTGGACACGAGGGTAAACTTCAGCCAGGTAATTATTAGCTCAGTTATTCTATATTTCAGCCATGTTTTTGTGTTAATGAGAGTCTAAGTGAGGTTTACCTGAGCAGTGTTCTCCCCAGCCCTTTCAAGCCAGTTTTAATTTTGGAAAAATTGGAAGACCCCAGGCTTGAAACAGATGCCACCATTACATGCTTCAGACTTTTTTCTTAAGCTTTGTATACTAATTATTACCTTGGAATAATAGTTACTACCTAGAATGCATGTAAGTCCACTTCTAGTAATTAATTACATATTATCACACTTAGGCTGATACATTGCACTTGTTAGTTGTACTCTATGATCTAAATATCATTGTACAATAATGGCAAAGATAATTTTGTACCAACACACTCATTAATAATTCAAAAAGAAATGTTGAAATGAATATCTTTAAATCAGATACAGATTCCGTCCTGATTTACATAAACGTTTCCTTTAAAAGTGAGAGTACATACACAATGTAAAAAATACAGCTAAGCCTGATTTACAGTTGGCGAGCTGACTGAGGTTACCTCTAAGAAACCTCCGGATGGTTCTTAATTTAAGGTGATTTTTTTTTCTTCTGTTTCTTTGCAACAAATGGCCAATATAAAACCTTTCTGTGAAGTTACTCAACCATACTGTGGCAGGTATAGGGAAATAACAGTGCATGTTTGTGGTGCTGTCTACATACCTACAATTGCAGCCAGCACCTTTTTATCGCTTTTAAAGTAGTGATGTAACGATTAATTAAATTCTCGATTAATCGCGATTATGACCATTCGGTTCGATTCGCGATTCTTTGCTTCCACGTTTCGATTTTTGATTCGATTTTTGCATACCTTTTCCTGGGTGCCCTCATGCAATGAGTTATTATATTGTGAAATGAGAATCTGCGTTTTTGATTGACGAACAAAGGCGTTTGCAGTTGCAGTTGCAGCAGTTGCAGGCGTTTTGTGTTGCCTGGTAAAATTGCTGCCTTTCTACCATGTTCTCAAACATGGCGACGGACGACCAAGCAATCGTGAATCCGCCTGCATATTTTAGATCAGCTGTGTGGAAATATTATGGTTTTCCGGCTAAAGACGGTACAACAGATAAGTCTAAAACTATCTGCAAGAAACATTTTCATAATCGAATCCGCGAAATATTCGAAATCGAAAGGCAATAATTGAAATCGAATCGCAAGGAATGTGAATCGTTACACCCCTATTTTAAAGTTTGCAAGGTTTGGATCATATCCAGTCCCCCAAATATGTTTTCACTGTCCTCTGAGAAATGAGTGCACTGGGAACGAGAGGTTTCGTGGAACAGGCGGCCGCCGAGAGCTGCAGCCATTAAAGGGACACTGTCACCTATTTTTAGTATCACTTTGAAAAGCCAAAAAACATATTTGCTTCAATGGAAACTTTAAAATAACGATCCAGTTTTGTTAACAAATACTCTACCAGTGCACAGAAGCTAGTATTAGTTATTTTTGGCTGCGGATGGCCAGGATGGAAATGGATTGCAACTTGAAAAAATTGGCCAATTTTTTCAAGTTCCTCCCAAGAGTCGTGAAAAAATCGCAGAAAAACTTATTATGGTTTGTTCTTCCTTGAAGAAATCACTTGATATTATCTTCTTGGTGTTCTAAAAGCAATTTTATGTTTGAGCAAAGGTACTTTGTCATATATTTAGTGTATTTTGACCAAAACACAGCAAAATCTGCGTGACAATGCCCCTTTAAGACCCTAGGACACTCAGGATAAGAGGTGTGTTTTGTGTGCAAGACCTAGCCAGCTAACTAGGCGGTGAAAAACCGTCCACCGCATAGTTAGCTCAGTCCGCGGAAGAGCACCAAAATGCAGAGCGGGAGGTCGTGGGCTCGAATCCCGGCCGGATTAACAACCGTAAAAAAGACTAGTAAGATCATGCTGGCTGTGCTCAATACCTGTCTCAGTTCAGATTATCGCGTCATTGGGTGGTAATGTTAAGCCCTTGGTCTTGTCTTCTAAACCTTCTCACACTTAATGGTAGGAGACGTTAAAGCATGCACTCATGTTCGAAAAGAGTAGTGGATGTCGTCCCTGGTGAGTGGGGTGAGTGATACAGCCTTTCGTTTGGGGAAGGGGAATGCAGTTACGGGCCCACAGTAATTGGCGCGAGCTATTGTGGTGTCCCCCTGCCATGTCTGGCGCAGTTAAAATAAACACGAATTTGATATCTACCAGGTTGCCAGAGAAGGTTCAGGATTGGCTGCAAGCAGCGCAGGGAGTTTGGATACTCCTATGTTCCCGGGGTACTGACGTTCAAAACTGAGGACGGCACAGAATTTCATATTCTGAGGTTTTTATCCGTACGCATAGTCAGCGATTTGTACGATGAGCTAAAGCAGACCTCCGAATACCGACGTCCTCCACGAGCAGCTAAAATACCCGGCGATGTCGTGACTTCCAGGGGATTACCACTCCCACCGTAAGTCCAAATGTCATAGATTTTAATATAAAAGGACGAAACAAGGGCCCGAACAAAACATTAAAAAACAAGGATTGGAGATAGGCAAATCCTTAGTTCCACCTAGAAGTGCTGTGATGAACTGGTTAGCGAGCTGAAAGGGTCTCTCTAGCGACCAGAATCAGCTTATTGTGAGGTAACAAGCACTTCTTGTTGTCTCCTACATGCATCAATGTGACAAAATGATAATCCATTTGCTTGCGTGGATATTGGAGTGGGCGGTGAAAAGGAAAGAAACGAAAGACGTTTCATGTCTTTTATGTTTAATGTTACCAAGTTATCGGGAAGAGAATGTTTAGTAATTTGCAGCTCTTAGATTGCGTCCGCCATCGGTTGGTGTAAGACTTTGGCGTATTGGAATTCATACAGCTTTTGCCAATAATATCAATAATAAGAAACTCGTTAACTTCACTTTTTTCATGTTTTTACATTTAAAAGTTTGAAAAAAAAATAAAGAAATTGTATGACGTCATGTCAGGATACGATATGTTGCCTAGTCGAACAAGTTAACGTGAATTGCTCTTTTATTTTACAGATTGACGAGGAATGCCCTGATCATGCAAAAGCTGGATTTTTATGACATACCTTTAACTGTTAAGGCACAGGTCATCAAGAGCAACCAAGTTCGAGAGGGACTAAGGTGTGTACGGTCGTAGGCCGTGAATGTCGATCGATATTACTGACGATATCTTAAATTACCGAGTTAAATTCAGAGCGATCAGATCTGTTTCTCTTTAAAGGATGATTGGACCTGGGAGTCGCTTGAAAGAAAGGCGTATGGTTGTCGGGAAAATGGACAGGAAGGAGTCCTTCCACCATACAGTAAAGTTCTCATTTTCCCGAACAATAGTGTTGCAAGATATCTGAGTGTTGATTGGATTGCTCCCCTGTTATTGAAATTTCTTCACTTTTACTATACTGATGTCTTTGTCTTTCTAGGCAACGTTTGGAAAAGACGTTGGATTTCGACAATTATAAAGAAAAGTTCAGCATGCTTCTACATATGGAGGAACTTCAAATGCAGAAGGATATCAGGAATTATGATATGAAAGGTGTTGAATTTCAACAGGAAAGAACAGACAGAAGGTTCCTTATTTTAGAGGTGAGTGTAAATTAATTCCAACCTCGTCCTCAAGGCCTTCTCTTTTTTCAAACTGGCGGACCGGGCATAAAGAAACCTTGGACAAGGCTACCAAAACACTCCATAAATCCTGGAAGATGTTTGAACAACGGTGTCAGATAGCCAGAAAAGTCAGAAAATAAATATGGCTGCCAATCGTTGAAAAGAACCTTCAAAAATGCTATTTAATCGCGTGTCACGTGACAAAATACACTCCTCTATTAAGCGGTCACCCTCGGGGAATAGCCAACTGACCGCTTAATAGAAGTGACTACTTAAAGGGATGGTTTCATGGTTCGGCGCATGTGCATAGATTAAATTGCTTTATTCGCTTGCTTACGATCGGTTAAAAAGCCACTCACATTTACTTCAATAATCACTTACTATAATTAGTCCAAACAAAGCGAAGGATGACCAAAATTCACAGAAAATTTCAACGGATTACACCGACAAAGTCAACACTGAATAAAACCTTTGACCCGAAGGATTTATTCTACGCTCTGGTGGCCTTTATGGCGCATATGGGTATGTATAATCATCCATTCAATCAGCGAAATTTTCACGGGCAAATTTCCCGCCAGAGTTATCTTCTCGCTTCCGATTGGTCTAAACAATGAAATTAAATTGGTTACGTCATAGCTTGCACATGCGTCGAACCGTGAAACCTTCCCTTTAAAAGAGGTCAAGTTGAATGTGGGGAACGATATAATTCCGAGGATTTGTTATGTGACCGCTTAATAGAGGTTTGACTGTTCTCCACAACTCTTGGAGTATTTGGCATCATTATCCAGGGGTAACCACGCCCGACCCGCCATTTTGAAAGAGGACAAGGCCCCGGGAACGAAATTAAATTATTTCTATCCCCGTTGAAAGCCACAAAAACGTTGTACACTGTCTCTCCCTTACGATCGCTTGTCTTTCTGCCACCGATTCAGCAAAGCAAAATTTTAAGCTGAATACTCTACTTCTCATGTCCCACGGTAATAACGAAATTCTTTACCAACAAACTGCCAGATTCAAAATACACTGAGTTAAAGATTGGTTTTAAGATTAACCAAGACGCATTTGCATTGTAGGTACCAGGCCTTGCAGAAAATCGTCCGTCTGTGTTACGTGGCGACAGAATCTATGCTTACGAGCCCGGAATGCTACGACGACGATACGAAGGAATTGTGCACAAGGTTCAACTGCTAGACGTGAAACTTGGGTTTGACATGAAACAGTACGTAGAATATTTATAAATTTATGTGGTAGTGCGGTAATCCTGTTCCGAGTGCCACGAAAAGTTGGTTTTATCAACTGAGTTTATAAGGTAAATTGTCCACCGTAAAGAGATTCAAAAGCTGACGGGGTGGGGGAGGGGTGGGGAAGTGAAACATGAAAATTTGGTGTTCTCAACTGAGTTGATAAGGTAAATTGGCCACCGTAAAGGCCCGGCCAAACGAACGCAACATTGTTGCGCGCAACGTGTTACACGCGTTTTACCAACATGTTGCAACATTTTGGATCAGTGGTGTTGGATCAAGTTTGAAAATGGTCAAACTTGATCCAACACCATCCAACATGTTGCAACATGTTGCAACGGGGTGGCCAAACACGTGTTAACACGTTGCACGCAACAATGTTGCAAGATGTTGCGATAAAATGTTGCGTTCGTATTGCACACGTATACCTTTACGTTCGTAAACGCATATTTTTTATGCGTTTAGGTCTCCCGTCCACACGTAAACGTTGAAAACGGTCACCCTAAACGGATATTTTCGAAAACGCTCTCCAAAGTGGATATTTTCGAAAACGCCGTTTACCCGTTTACGTGTGGACAGCGTAAACGGATATTTTCGTAAACGCTGATGTCACAGATTCGGACCCAGTCCACAAATAAAGAAAATAGAGCAAATATCTAATATGGCGGACCGTCTGACGCATGCTCAATGCAGATTTTGAAGCGTTTACTATCGTTTTAGCGTTTACGTGTGGACAGGTGAAAACGAATCGTAAAAGATGGCTAGCTTCGTGTGGACGGGAGCGTTTTAGATAAAAAAATATGCGTTTACGAACGTAAACGTATACATGTGGACGGGGCCTCAAAAGCTGATGTTTCGAGCGCTAGCTAGCCCTTCGTCAGAGAGAATCAAGAAATTGTGGTTTGTGTGTGGTTTATATATGAAACGGTGGAGTTACGTTATTGGTGGAAACATGGTAACGTTAAAAACAGGAATAAATTAGCTGTGTTACTCGGCTGGTGTAGGGAAAGGCTGCAGATTGACATGGGTTCTTCAATTAAAGTGTCGAGAGACTGATTTAGATGCTTCTTTGTCGTTTTGTTCAAGAGCCTTTGCGAATAATGCCAGCGACAGAGAATGTAAAGTTTCCAGTCTCCAGCTATCACTATCGAGTGAAAAAAGGCTCTGAAACACGAGATTGATTGTAGCGCGGTCTACGATTTAAGTTGGCTGATTGGATGAGTACTGTAGCGGAGCATGGGACCTCGCAAGTGCAACTAATTCTCGTCCCCGAAGGTTACGATCCTTAAACTCTGTCAGAAAAGTTGCCTAGCTTGCTGTACTCATTGAATTTTAATTACCGATGCATCCGGGTTATGCCTTTCTGGATTGGGAATAGCTGTGAAATTTAATTCAAAGTACCGCAACCAGAAAGAGACTATGGAAAGTTATTCAAAATAACTAGCGAGCTAAACATAAGCGGAAGCATAAGAATTTGCGTCAATTGAAAACGAACATTGACATATTGTGCTTGCGCTTATGCTAATGTTGGGCCCGTTGTCACTGGACATAAGCGCTGTTAAGGTCGCGGGGGATACCTGACCATGAATAAATTCATAAGGCAAAATTTTAGCAGGGGTGTCACTTTGAAAAACGTTATATCGTAAACGTTTGGATGCTGATTTCGCTAAAATTTAACAGAGATATTGGCGAATAATGGAAGTGCATAAGGATTGTTTTTTATTGAAGAGATCGCGCCTTGCGGCAATGCTGTAAGCGACTAAAGTTATGTTTTTTAAAAACGTGGTTTTGTGTCCAAGTTTGCTCCTTGAGAAGAACACAAAGCAAGTTGATTTCACCACTCACTGATCCGTCAAAACGTCTATTGTGTCATATCTGACTCCGATTTTTTTATTTCAACTTCAATTAAAAGTTATTAGCTTTTAAAGGAGTAAAATTGTCCATGTTAGAATTTGAAGCCTCATATCTTCCCTTTGAAAGCCTATTTAAAAATTTTGAGTCAGATATGACAATCTACAATACACCTAGTTTACCTCCCTGCAGTTTCAACTCATGAAATTCTATATCCGCGCTGAATTCTTTGACACAAAAATTGCTTGTTTTTACGCTTCCGAAGGCTTCCCGAGCAAACACGAATGGAAAAAAATATATATTTATGGTAATTTTAATCCACGGGCCGCTATTGTCAATACTTTATGTAGAGAGAACAATGCGTTGAAAATAGTGTATTTTACCAGACGGCGCTTTGCACGTGCAATTATTGATGCAGAAACATTACAGAGCCTGTTCGTGAATATTTGGCGCATTTTCAGTATCAGCCGTCGCACTTCGTTCATACTCTTTTCATAAATGCATACTGATGAGCGGAACCTGTCCCTCGCGACCTTAAAGGTCGGCACACACGAGGGGATCAGTCCCAGGGACCGGTCGCAGGGAAGGGTCCCCTATCGGAGTTTACACGATGGGACGAGTCGCGGGGACCAGTCCCTTGAAGGGTTTACACGCTGGGACCTGTTTCACAACAAGATAGCAGCATTTATGACGATTTTTAAAAAAGAATATCGCTTTATGGAGATGGAAAAGAGCAGTTTTCAACAGAGAAACCAAATGTACTAAATTAACCGCTGAAAGTGTATCAGTCAGCTCTGAGCGTTACTGGACAAACTGTGTTCACCATGGAGTGTTGACAGTGTTCGTAATCTCCTATTTCGACCATATTTCGATAAAGGTTTTTCTTTAGGTGTTGTATATTGCTAAGAAAAACAATGACTGCACTATGTCATCAAGACCTCCAATACCAGTGTTAGAATATTCTCCAGGCTAGTTGTATCAGATAAAAACATCCGATGAAATTTGCATGACATAAACCGTCCCTCGGCCGCCATCTTGAAACGGAGAACGTACAGAATTAGGGGAGCTTAAAATGCTGATCAGCGATTGGTTCATTTTCATTTCCTCGCAGGGAACAGTCCCACGAACTGTTCACACGAAGGGATCAAGCAAAATTTGAGGGGAATTCAAACCAGAATTCAAACGAATTCAAACCAGTTTGAATTTGTGGGACCAGTTGCGGGGACCAAAATTCAGTCCCTGCGACTACATTTTTGCCGAAAATTAGCAGTTCACACGGAAGGATTTGGTCCCCAGGACTAGTCGCAGGGACTAGTCCCCTCGTGTATTCCGACCTTAAAGTGCATATGAAGTAATTTTTTATTTTGTCTTTTTGTGGAGGCTATTATGTCTTTATTTCGAAATGATAAAAGAAATTTGTCAGAAAAAAATTAAGGCCTCTTTTTTGCCGTCCAAAGTGGCACAATTTGCAGAAATCAGTGTCCCGGTGACTGGGAACGAGTTGTCGATATCCATTGTGTTGATGACGTACAAAATACTTGAGATTCGTTCCTTTGTATGCTCACAGTGTATTTCGTTCCATTTCTTCAAAAGAATGTCAGACTGTGATGAAATTATGTCTTCTACAGAGTCTCTGTCAGACGGACAGAAAGTCGCCGAGGTCGAAGACTTCTCCTTTGCCGCCATGATACTCATGAATTGAAGTATTTTCTACGTCACAGCCTTATAATACAATAGCTTTGGCCGCGCGCTCGATAGAGACACTTTCTGGCGGAAAATTTTCGATGAAACCCACAAATTTAGATAAAGAAAGTAAAGCACTATCAAACCATGGAAATTCTTTTTTTACTTCATATGCACTTTAAGTCCCGTTTACACATGCGATTTTTGATGCGATTTTTGTCGCGCTATCGACTGCAACTTTTATCGCAAGCGTAAACTAGCGGCGATTTCCTGTGTGATTTGGGTGCGACATTTGCTTTGATTTGCTGTGATTTCCCAAACCTCGCCGCCAAGTTACATCAGGTTTCGAACATGTTCGAAACCTTTGCGACATCGCGTGACAAATCGCTCCCAAATCGCACTGAAATCGCCGCTAGTTTAAACAGGCGATTTGAAGATGCAACTTGCGCGCGACAAAAATTGCCCACAAAATCGCCTGTGTAAACGGGCCTTTGTGCGTGCTCGTGCTCGTGCTCGTGCTCGTGCTCGTGCTCGTGCTCGTGCTCGTGCTCGTGCTCGTGCTCGTGCTCGTGCTCGTGCTCGTGCTCGTGCTCGTGCTCGTGCTCGTGCTCGTGCTCGTGCTCGTGCTCCTGCTCGTGCTCGTGCTCGTGCTCGTGCTCGTGCTCCTGCTCGTGTCGCTAGTATAAAAACTAGACAAAACCAGAAGTCCATCGCTTTGTAAAAGACTTCTGGAACCACAAGCCATAGATTTGCTAGACTTTCTCATAACATTGTTTGTTTTTTTTTTCATCAATTCATCCAGAATGCCATATATGAAAGGGAAAAAGTTCGACATCCAATTCACATTTAATCGGCTTCCGGTGCAGATGGAACACCGCGCATGTGATAGGATTACCAGGACAGAAATGCGCCATGTTCTCTTCCCGCGAGAAGACATTCTTCATCAAAGAGGAGAAATTAACAAACAAGTCAGGTCAGTTCTTGTGCCCCTTGAAGGAGCTATGTCATTGGGCCTTTTGTTAGACATTTTTAAGTCAAAACTGCCCCAAATTAAAACTAAATACCTTTGCGTTACACGAAATATGTTTGAACATCAAAAAGACGATAATTTTCGAAAAGAGAATAAACCATAATCAGAGTTTTAGCGAGTCTTCCAAGACGCAAGGCGATGAACTTGAAACAATTGTTTGCAATCCATTTCCATCCTGGCCATCTGCAACCCTAGACCCATGTTGTTTTATACGCTTAGAGCACTAGTTCAAACATTACTGGACCATTACTTTGGGGTTTCCACAGAAATAAATATGTCGTTTGGTAGGTTCTTTAAAGTAACTTTAAATGGTAACATTAACCCCTTTAAGTACATGATCTCGTACGTCGTTACGATCAAAAGACCACGGTCTGAACGAGTGCTTTTTGTTTATTTTAACTTTCAGAACGTATTACGATCATAACCTAAACAGCGAGCAACAGCAGGCAGTTCAGAAGATTGTGTCAGGATCATCTCGTCCTGCTCCTTATCTTGTGTTTGGTCCTCCCGGCACAGGAAAAACTGTTACCTTGGTGGAAGCAATCAAACAGGTCAGTAGCATCTTTTTTCCCGTTGGCACCAGTGCAACAACATCGTACCCAGGATCTTCTCGGTATTAAGAATAACGGGGCGCCATAGCCGATTTCGAAAATACTATAATAATCTTTTATGTGCAGGCTCAGCCTCACCGGGGTGTAATTATCCAAGTCTTCTTGGTTAGAATGGCACAATGGAATTTAGAGTACATGTAGGAACGCTAGAACGTAGCATTGTGTGTTCGTATACAAATGTGCACCGTATGCAAATTCCCAAGAAGTTGAACATAGCACGTGCAGTTCGTGCTGAAAACAAAAGAAATTGGAAAAATCAGGCTTACATCAAGCACCACCAGAGTATTATGGTATTTTTCGAAGTGGCCTATTTCAAACTCGGAAATGGCCTTGGGAACGACGTTGCAAGAGCAATAAGGAGTAAGCTTTGCATACGACAACTCCATTTGGAAATAATTGGATAGATGTTGGTATTTAAATACGGGGAGGGAAATGCTCGCGTTCAGATTCGTCGGATTTGATCATACCTCATTTTCTCTCGATTTGATACATACTCGTGTAACCAATAGAAAAGCTTGTCGACATCAGATTACGTCATGTTACCATAGCAGCATGTGAGGTGCACTGAAGACCGCTGTCTAACAAAAAACGGCACTTTCAAACACGGATGCGGGCGCGTGCAATTTGTGTATGATTTCTTCATTTTTTGCGTTTCCATCAACAGGCTCAGTTTCACCGCGAACAACTACAATACTATTACAATACCCATGTTTTAGCACTTTATAAACTGACAACAAGTTGGGATTAACTCGTTCTCTTTTTTACATCCAGGTACACAGCCTGATCGAATCGAGTTTTATCCTTGCCTGTGCGCCCGAAAACAGTGCCGCTGACCTGCTGGCTGAACGCTTGTTGGATCACGTTGATAAAGGCAAGCTTTTCCGGATGTACGCAGCATCGAGACCCTGGAACTTTGTGCCACAGAAGCTAAAGGTAAAATGTTAATTTTTTTTTTGTACTAATAAACGTTTCTAGCAGCGGATTCAAAGTAACTTTATTTTAATGTGGTAGCGGTGAAAATGTTAGACTGAAAAAAATTCGGCATCCTAAAGTCCTTACTTATTAAACCATTTTTCTTCTTCGGCTGTCTCTAACTGGTCCTACTTTTCAGAAGAATGCGATCGCTTAAAACTATTGTTTTCTCGACTAAAATACCCGGACAAACTTATTAATTCTACCATCACATCATTGCCTTGAAAGCATCCGATCAACATTTCAACTTCAACTTCCTCACCATTTGATTCAGATGGATCAGATCCCGTTCGCCTTGTTCTCCGATCGATTTAAAGACCAAGACTCAGCTGACATTCTACGTGGACAACTTAAAAATCTAAGCCTGAAGATTCGTACGACTGTTCAGCCTGTATTTGTCAGAACCAGAACTTAAGTTGCGTGAGACTAAGCCATCGATTGTGAACCAACAGTGTGTTGTTTACAAATTTGAATGTTACCTGTGTGATGCGGGTTATGTTGGAATCACCAGCCGGCACTTACATCAACGCGTCGAAGAACATAAATATTCATCCTGCTCCATTGGCAAGCATTTTCGTGACAGGCACTGTCGAACTCATAAAGGTCTTAGCAATAATTTTACCGTTTTAAAGAAGTGTATGAACAAATTTGACTATTTATTGTTTGAAATGTTTCTTATCAAGGAACTAAGACCTAGTCTCAATGTACAATCTGATTCAATTTGTTGATTACTTAATTTTCAATTTTTTGCATTCCTTTCATTGTTATTTTTGTTTTACACCTTTTAGCATGTTTTACCGGCTATTGTTTCCTCGTTTTACCGTTAGTTTTTACTCTTAATTGTTTAAAAAAAGCCTTGTTAATAAGAATATGAAATACTTTGTGATTTTCAGGATGCCCGAGTAATAAATTTTGACCCTGTCCTACATGACGTGTTTTATCCGTCTAAAGAAGACCTGATGAGTGACTACCGTATTATTGTCACCACTCTGGTCACCGCTGGAAGGTCAGTGATAAGAATCATTCGAGAAACCGACTTAATATGTAGATACACTAAGTCGTTGAGTCCCTTTCCAGTTGCCCATTAATGATTTCACCAAATGACATACGCAACTCGCATGTTCGTCCCCAGGGCTCTCCGCATTCAAAATGGCGGGACGATCGGTAAAACAACTAGACAAACTTGAAGGGTTGTGCCTAAATCATACTGTCCAGAAGGACGTCGGACACCTTATTGAGACTTATATAACGTAATGTCGACACTTAAAACTTTATGTTCAATAATTTTTAAGTGTAAAAAATGAAATCTAAAATCCCCACTCAGGATTGAACCTGTGACCTCAGCTAGGCTTAGGCTTACATAGCCTACCGTACCACTGTACCACCTAGCTTCTCGGGTTGCTTAGTCCTAAATTTAACTATATAAACTGCTACCCCCAACCTCAAATGAAAGCTAACCAGTTACTCCGTTATATAAGTCTCAATAAGGTGTCCAACGTCCTTCTGGACGGTATGATTTGGGCTTGACCCCCGTTTCTCTGCTCGTCCCGCTATTTGAAAGCGGAGTAGGCCCTGGGGACGAGGTTGACGCAACCTGTTCCCAGGCCTTTGGACGCAATTGGCGCTTGTCAGCAAGAGGAATAGAATGCACTGGGAGACTAGGTTATCTCAAACACTGTCTCCCCCAATCCGTTACCTTTTTATTGGTCCCTTTAATTGTGCCGTTTCATTGCATCGCATTGGAATGAGAAGCCAGTAGCCATAAATATGTTACTGATTTATAAGCATAAATAGCAAGTTAAATTAAACAGAGAACGTAATAAAGACTCGACTTGTTTATTTACCACAACACTAACAACAGGGAGCAAAACCAACCAAAGAGTAAACCTTTTTATTGCACCATGGCTGTATACGTTTTCTTAGGTTGGTCTCGGCAAACTTTCCTCGAAGTCACTTCACGCACATTTTCATTGATGAAGCCGGCCATGCAACCGAGCCTGAGTGCATCATCCCCGTTGCGGACCTCTTGGACCCTAATCACCCGAGGGGCGGTCAGCTGGTTCTCGCAGGAGACCCCAAGCAACTGGGACCTATCCTTAGGTCTCCAATCACACAGAAATATGGTCTTGGTATGAGTATAAATACCACACACAAAATATGTTTACCTAATAACTGTCAAAACTAGAAACATCACATACCCATATGGAAAAGCATTGAAGAGCCGGTTCTAAAACTATCGAATATAGTCTCAAAAGTGTTTTGATCAAAGAAAAAGCTGGATTCCTGTGCTAACGCTTAGTCTCTCCATTCGCATTCTCTCTCTTTAATGAACCATTTTTGGGGGGCTCAAACGTGATGCTACAATGTGTTCAATTGCTTTTATATTTTCTTGGCTCAAACAACTAAGCAGATGGAATTTTATTGATATCTAGATATAATATGTGGGCCTTTAGATTATACTAAACACCGGTACCCAACAGTTGGTTTCGCAGCGTAAAGCCCAGTCTTAAGCTAAGGCTTACATTATTTTCGCGGTTAAAGCAACATTGTGCTGAGAACATTAAGTATCTATAGAATCTACTTAACATACTGCTGCAAAACATTTCTTCTTTTAACCAACGCATGTTCGTAAGCTAGATCGCAACGAATACCCTATATACATTATTTTATAGAAATCTCACTTCTGGAACGTTTGATGACCTCATCCAGCGCCTACTCACGTGGTATCACAGGAACATACAATTCAGTTTTGCTGACGAAACTCGTAAACAACTACCGCTCACACCGAGCCATCATCGAGATTCCTAAGCAACTGTTTTATGACAACGAGTTGAATGAATGTGCGGGAGAATTTAGGTAAGTTGATAAGAGTGTTAAAAGAGTGAAAACGTCAAGCAAAACTGCATTTGAATGAAAAGCTTGATCTCTTTAATTATTGCCGAAAAGTTAGTCAGAACTATTTGCAGGGAGTAATAATTTTAAGTCTGAGGAAACTTTCAGTGGTAATTTAATGATAATTTGTGAGACCTATGAAATGTTTTGACCGCTTATATTTAAAACATGAAAAACACATGTTGTTTGAAATTTCCCCATTTGGTTGCTATACTGTGAAGATTATAGCGCACTTATTTGCTTGTCGCGGGTAGCCCCAAAATCGAAAGATATTTAGGAAAAACTGTTTTTCGCCATACTTGTTTACCATTGTCATCCAAAACTTTCATCCAAGCCTAACAACTGGTATCAAATTCAGATTCATTGAGCTAAAGTAAGATTATGTATAAGCGCATTCAAAAAGGAAAGTGTGACCCAAAAAAACTACTTGGAGCCACCTTAAAAGCATCTAAACCTGAGACATTTGCATGTTGGCATATTTTTCGGAGAAACTTGAAATATTAGGGTATTTCAAACAGTTCAACGTCAGTCTTTCAAGAGTAAAGGTTCCCTTTAATACCAACCGGTTGGACATAATTCCGGAAGGACACTGTTTAGTATTGTTTAACTTACTATAGGAACGTGATGCTCGGCTGGGAAGAGCTCCCTAACAAGAACTTTCCGATCATCTTCCACCCCGTGTATGGCAAAGACGAAAGAGAAGGCGTCAGCCCTTCATTCTTTAACGTGGCCGAGGTAGAGACAATTGAACGCTACCTGAAGAAACTGTTGGACGACAATGTGAGAAGCAGAGGATTGAAACATCTGCGACCTGAGATGATTGGAGTGATCTCCCCTTACAAGAGACAAGTAGGTTAATAATAAGTGTGCGAATTTGCACCACTTTAGTAACAGCCGTGATTATAAACAATTTATACATGAGGTTTTGGTAATAAGTTCGTGTTCCAGTACACCAAATTGAAAATCAATAACAATGTTGTCCCCTAAACCACCACGAATCCTAACCACCCGTCATTGAACATCACTACACATCATCGCACGTTGCTAGACCTAATCAACTTCCCTAGAAATCATCTAATGGAACTAGACATTATCCAACATCACTAGGCATCATACAGGATACTGGAACACGAACTCATTCCCGAGGTTTTTGTGATACACTGAATAATCACTGGAGGTGGAGCCGGAGCCAGAGCCGATGGCTGGGGTTATGGCTTATACATCGGAGTTTAATTATTAAGGATATCAAAAATAGACCGAATCCAATCATTTTTTACCACACGTTGCTTTATTGCCCCTTGCCCTCGTCTCGTCAGAGAGTCAGTAATGTAGCTAGAAAAAGTGTTTTATATCAAACTAATTTGAATCCGCAAAACTAAAATACGGCTATGTACATGATGCAGACAATGGTGGAATTAGGTACTGAAAGAAAAGGGAAATGAATAATTTTCTTTTAACAGATTTATTGGGAACTCTACAACTCTTAGTTATACAAACAAACAAACAAACCAAATAAATAAATGAATATACACGTGAGTAGGCAGTCTAAACAGGAAGGGCGTGAACGGGACACAAAGATCTATGCGAGTTATGGAACAAGTCTAAAGCAAAGCGACGTTGTGCAAATTGGACACGACCTAGCCAGTTGATAGGGAGACAAAATCATACATAATTAGTTGGCGTTTGGTCAATGCGTTATGGTTATAACTCCTTTGTGGTCAGGTTCAAAAAATCCAGAAGATGATTGAGAAAAGACGCTTTGGCCCCGGAATTAAAGTCGGCAGCGTGGAGGAGTTTCAGGGGCAAGAAAGACGAGTGATCATCTTATCAACTGTCCGTAGCACGAAGAAAGAGTTCCTGGAGATGGACAAAGATTTCCACCTCGGATTTCTGAACAACCCAAAGGTAGATTTCGAACTGATAACTTTCCATGTGTTTCAAGCACAGTTGTTGCAATCATTTTATGACACATCTGACTTTCAATTTTCTTTCCTTCTCCTCGTTCCCTTGGGAACCAGTACACTGACCACATAAAAAGTAAATTGTCTCTTATGAACGTCTCTTTTTGTTGTCGCTGTTGCGATCGTATTTCAGCAGTCGTGGACGTACCTCAACAATGCGCTGGGTATATAAACTTACATACAGTCAACTCTCTCTAAGACGGACACCGTCGGGACCAACAACAACAACAAGTAGCTTTATTTTCATGACTATAAATCCTTACAGGATTGCAAAAGCATTGGACCGGCCCCAACTGTCCGTCTTAGAGAGGTGTCCGGCTTATAGAGAGTCGAGGTAACGTGACACCAGTAATTTGGAGATAATAAAGCTGAACGTATGCGTAATGAATACACGCCTGTTTAAAGTCGTTCATTTAAGCAAAACCAGCAAACTCTGGAGATCTTTTCAGAGGTGCCTCTTATGTATGGTTAGTCGATGGGATCTTGTCTCATACATTAGAGGCACCGCTGAAAAGATCTCTAGAGTGCTACAAAAACAAGGCGTTAAAGTCGGCTACAAGCCTGTTAAAACGTTACACATTAATATTTCCCAAGACCTAAAGACAGAGTCACATCGCAAAAAAACGGGTGTTGTCTTTTGAATCTTTTGTTTTACGTCATTTGGTGATCACACCATCCGCAGCACCAAGAAACTATCCAAGAAACAAAGGATGTTATTTACAAAATAAATTGTTTAAACTGTGATTTCGTGTACTATGGACAAACCGGAAGAGCTGTCAGTACTAGAATTTCGGAACACAGAAGAGCAGTCCGCACTTTTAACTCTAATTCCAAGATCGCGCAACTCGACATCAACTTGTTGGTTTGCTTGTTATAAAACAACGAAAAGGTGCATTAAAACGGATAATTCCCTCGGTCCTCGGTCTTCATAAAAATAATGACTTTGCGCTACGCGCTCGGTCATCATTTTTAAGAAGGCCTCGGAGCTCGGGCATTATCCCTTACAGAGACCTCAACTCAGGGAATGATCACGTAGACATTCCTGACATTTACGCTTCCCTTTATTAATTTATTCTGTTGTCTTCTCGCACGCCTAGTACAATGAAACCATGAATCCTGGTTGCAACTTTAGTATTTATCTGTGATGATGAATTCCATTCTTTTTTTGTTCTTACTTTTAGAGGTTCAATGTAGCCATTACTCGTGCCCAGGCCCTGTTGATTTTAATAGGGAATCCGGACATGCTTTGCTTGGACGAGAACTGGAAAAGGTTAGCAGAGATGTTAGGGATTTGAAAGTTGGAATAAGTACATTGGAGTTACAAACAATAGGATTTATCCATAGCTTTAGCAAAACGCCGCTGTTTTAGAAAACACAACTCATGCAGTGGAATTTTTCCCAGGTTTCAGTTATTTCTCTAACTGTTGTAACCCTTTCACTCCCAGAATCAATTATGGAGACATCAGTATGGTTTTGTTCTAACTTTTGAGTCTGTCGACACCATAGGATTATCCTATGGTGTGACCATTCAAATGACCATTCTTCAGCAGTACTTTTGCATGGTACCATTTGTTCTAACTTTTGAGTCTGTGGATGAAATCCTATGGTATGACCATTCAAATGAAACCTCTTCAGCAGTTCTTTTGCATGGTACTATTTGTTCTAACTTTTGAGTCTGTGGATGAAATCCTATGGTGTGACCATTCAAATGAAACCTCTTCAGCAGTACTTTTGCATGGTACCATTTGTTCTAACTTTTGAGTCTGTGGATGAAATCCTATGGTGTGACCATTCAAATGAAACCTCTTCAGCAGTACTTTTGCATGGTACCATTTGTTCTAACTTTTGAGTCTGTGGATGAAATCCTATGGTGTGACCATTCAAATGAAACCTCTTCAGCAGTACTTTTGCATGGTACCATTTGTTCTAACTTTTGAGTCTGTGGATGAAATCCTGTGGTGTGACCATTCAAATGAAACCTCTTCAGCAGTACTTTTGCATGGTACCATTTGTTCTAACTTTTGAGTCTGTGGATGAAATCCTGTGGTGTGACCATTCAAATGAAACCTCTTCAGCAGAACTTTTGCATGGTACCATTTGTTTTTCAATATTTTACAAAATGAAAACGGGGATTTTTGTTGATTTTTGTTTTTTTTTTGGCACTCTTGGGAGTTAAATGGTTAATACATTTATTACAGTACAGTGGTCAGCAAGACATTCCTAAGATGAGATTGAGTTTTCGTTTTGAATTACCGGCCTGCTCCAAGTTCTTAAAATTTTATCACGTATTAATTTGCATTGGGCCTTTAATATTGTAACATACATGTACACTGAACTTAAAGGCCACTACAATCTCGTTATTATTTCATCATCAACAAGGGACAATGACGACAGCCTTCCGTATCGTAACCTCAGGCTGTCAGGCTGTTCCTCTTTATCTTGACAAAATTTAAAACAAAATTCCATTCTTATTTATAATTCCAAATTTTAGGTTTTTGGACTACTGTGATACAAATAATGCTCGCGTTGAAGTGGAAAGGAAGGACAAAGTTGAGGACATTGCAGACACTCTAAAGCGACTCAAGCTCTTCTCAGCTGCATCATCAGGTAAATATAGCAAAGCTAAACTCAATTCTCCTCCATTACTGCTGCGTATTTTACCCAATTTATTTCTGAGAATTTCATTGCTAGTCACCAAGACGATTGATCGAAAGACAATAGTTATTTCCAAGTTGACCTTTTACCCCCATCTTTTTCAAAGGATTGCTGTAGCAGAAAAATATTCATGTAGATCAAACAAGGGAAAGTTGTACAATTCCACTCTAAAACACTGATATTTTCCCAACGGCTGCTTTTCTGTCTGTCGTGAGATAACAATACCTCCTTTGCTGGGTACCCAAGTTTTTTTCGCGCGCTTTCGTGGAGCAGTTCATATAAGAACTTTAAGATAATCAAATGAAGAATAATTGAAGCTATTTTGTTGATGCCCTATGTGCCATTTGGCGTCTTAAGTAATGATGATGACGATGATGACGATGACGACGATGATGACGACGATGACGACGATGATGATGATGACGATGATGACGATGACGATGATGACGACGATGATGACGACGACGATGATGACGATGACGATGATGACGATGATGACGATGATGACGATGACGACGACGACGATGACGACGACGATGACGACGTTGACGATGACGACGATGACGATGATGACGACGACGACGACGACGACGATGACGATGATGATGATGATGATGATGATTTTACTTCCTTACACCTGGCACCCAGGGTAGGGTAGCATTGTACATTCGGGCAGAGCACTGACATAACTTTCTTTTCCAGAATTTGACGAAGATTCAGAAATTAGCCAGCGCCAGCTTCAAGAACACCCGGAGTGGACAAGGCACGAGTGAACTTGCTTTGATACCAATCCTTGTGATTTCAACGTGACTAAAATGGAGGATTGCGGAACTTTTAAGTAATGGTGGAAACCACACACTCTCTGTTCTTATACATTTAGAAAGGCCCTCTGTGGCGACTCCTAGCCAGTGTGTTACAATGCTAGGAGTGTGTAGAAATAGATGTAGGTGCTAGAACTATAATAAACGTTTCCTGTCTGCGAACAGGTAGCGTACACTTGGCATAGATCTTATAACAGGCATGACTTTTGATCGTATTACTCGTGCCGGTACGGCAACGAGTTCAGGTTTGCCCTCCGATTTTCTTTTTCTTCTCCGTGTTTTCGTATCTTCTTTTGTGCATCGCTTTAGATCTGGGTACAAGAATAAGCACGCATGCACTGCGAGAAAATTTTGAGCCCACGATACTTGGGATTTGGTGTGATCGGCGTCGTTTTGCAAGCACTGAACGAAACAAATTTGGGTTTTATTGTTTGTTGCTGTTTTACGTAAATGTTTGCTCTCGAGTAACGTACATTACGCATACAAATTGTTGCTGTCAAGGCAACTTCATCGATAAACAATTTCCACACCAAAAATTTGTCTTCAAAATATAGAGGGCATATTTCGGAACGGACCTTGTTTGGGTTCTATTTGTCTGTTGCTGTTTTTAATACGTAAGTGTTTGCCCGCGAGTAATGCACATTACGCAAACAAATCGTTGCTGTCACATTTGTGGCTTCATAGTGGAAAGCTCTTGGGAGACATTCACACAAATTCTGCAATTAGGATCGCGTCACTTTACCCAGTCGTTCAGCGATTCACAGTCCACTCCCCAAGGAAATTAAATTACAAATTAGTGTGGGAAGGGAGATATGGACAACTAATTGCCTCATAATCTTTGGATCACCAACCTATTCTCGTTAGGAAGGCGATTCACAGCAATTTCTGAAATATATACATAGACAGTTAAAGTGAGAATTTGTGTGAATGTCTCCCAAGAGCTTTCCACTATGAAGCCACAAATGTGTTGTTTGTGTTTGTGTAAGTATGGTTGTCTCAGTGGCCTAGTGGTTAAGGCATCTGTCCGGTCATCAGGAGACCCGGGTTCAACTCCCGGCTGAGGCACTTTTTCACTCATAATCTTTGTTGTGAAAATTTCTGTTCTCACTTTAACTCTCACTTTACACCTCTCCTAAGCGACCACTTTTCCAGAATACCAAATTTCTTCCAGTCAAAACACTACAGTAAACACTTGCATATAAGAACACACGATTTCGGAGGTCAGGCTGATTGAGTTCTTATTTATCGGGTGCTTAGTGACAAATCAGCCTCAAAATGTTCTTAAATTTTTATTTAGTAATACTATCCAAAACATGTTGCTAGAGGTATAATTAGCATATTTTAGGAAAATAAAATAAATAATTATTCTGTAATTTGATTATATTAACAAATGAACACAATCAATAAGACAGCTTGACAGCTGATAGAGTTATATAGTTATCTGACAGCAAACATAAACTTACATGTTTTGTAATTATGACACTTTTTCCATTTTATAAGAACATGTTACAATTTTCATGCTGATCTTGTTCTTATAAAAACGGGGCTTTATTGGCCAAATTTCAGCCTGTGTTCTTAATCCATTTGGGTGTTTACTGTACTGTATAGCCGAAACCTCTCGTAAGCGACCACCTCTCCGAAGCGACCACCTCTCGTAAGCGACCACCTCTCGTAAGCGACCACCTCTCCGAAGCGACCACCTATCCTAAGCGACCACCTCTTGTAAGCGACCACCTCTCCTAAGCGACCACCACTCCTAAGTGACCACCTCTTTTAAGCGACCACCTCTCGTAAGCGACCACCTCTCGTAAGCGACCACCTATGGTAAGCGACCACCTCTCGTAAGCGACCACCTCTTGTAAGCGACCACCTCTTGTAAGCGACCACCTCTCGTAAGCGACCACCTGTCGTAAGCGACCACCTCTTGTAAGCGACCACCTCTCGTAAGCGGCCACCTCTTGTAAGCGGCCACGACCACTTTCAACGCTGATGATTTGAACATTGTTGTTCTTTAAAGGCCCGGTCACCTTCACCCAAAGGACGTTGCGGTCGTTTGTTTTTGTTTCGAAATGCTCGACTGTTCATATTCATGATCTGATTGGTTACACGTACGCATTCAAGCGTAAATTTCGTGTTACACGAAATTCAGCACAGAAAGAGATCACGGCGCGCACAGCATTTTGGGTGAAGGTGGGCCTTTAACCTCAGCCCCAATAAGCGACCACTCGCCCACATTTTGAATTATATGTTACAGTACAAGCCGGTTTGTTCTTTGCATCATTACTTCGATATAATACAATTTTTTGCGCTGATGATTGGCGCTTTGTATATTGAAATTACTACGCATTCATGATTCAAAATTAACACCTCCTGTGGTCTCACCTCTCTCGTAAGTGACCACTTCCCGTAAGCGACCACCTTTTATATACAGCTCTTGTAATTTACAGTACAATAAACGTTGTTGTTGTTGTTGGCTTTGCATTTCGAGTGGTCACTTACGGGAGGCTTGACAGTAATAACTAATTAATAGCGGAGCTCTGCGGGCCGAAGGCCCGCGCGGAGCCCCATACTCATAGAACTAAACCTATGCCCGTCATTTTTCATGGTCATGGCTAGCGGAATGTTTCACGGGCGCGCCTCCGTGACATGTATGTCTGTCGCGCAAGGCCAACTCGCGGGCGCGTATGACGTCGCAAAACATGCGCGTATGACGTCACACAACATCCGAGATGTTTGTTTTCATTACGGATTTCACAACCAAAGAAGCGGAGATTTAAAGAATTTCCAAGCAAGCGAGGGACTTAAAGGTAAAACACATATTACATTTTTCGATGGGAATTTATGTTGATATCAATCCGTGATTGAATTTTTCTTTGTGTTCTTGTGTAGTTTTGGAGAATTGTTTTTAAAACGTGCTTAAATTTAGTTGTATCGATTTCTTGAATTTCATCCAAGGCAGCTCGGCGAACTCAATGCGCTATAAATGATACGCGTTTTGCTTTTAAACATAAACTAATGGAGATTTGAATAAAATTTTTCGAAAGAAGATTGTGTTGTCCATTTTTATGTGTTTGTTCATTCATTGCATAGATTGAAAAGAGATTTTATAGTTCTATCTTCACTCGCGTCGCCTTATGCAAATATGTTTGCAATAGGCCATTTGCACGATGACGTCATTTGACTACAACTACCCGAATCCATCAGTTTTTTGTTTTGTATTGCAAATTAGGGCTATTGTTATTTAAACCGCACTGAGATTACAAAATTTGAATAAGAAAGGAAAAACGAAATGAATTATGGTAGTTGTAGTCAAATGACGTCATCGTGCAAATAGCCTATTGTGTATTTTTGCAATTTTGATTTCCAAATCAGTTTCTTGGGCAATTTTTGACAAGCAACAACTGTATTTTGTTCGGAAAGTAGTCGTACTAGTTATTGTAGACGGAGAAAAAGTTGTTTCTGTGAACTTTTGTACGGTCTAAATGTAATGTGCAGACGGTCGCGTAATAACACAAATGTGGTGGTATCATGTAGACAAATGTAGAGCCATAAGAGGGAACCGGAGTGAACTCGCCCCGGCGCGAAAGTCGCCCCGGTGTCATGTAAACACCCCCTAAGAAGCTTTGTCACAAATGAAATGCTTATAAAACAACGAAGGGAAGATATCAAGTGAATTCTCGGAGAAGAAACCATAATCAGAGTTTTAGCAAGTTTTCCAAGACGGTATGGGGCGCCAGGTGTTTCAAAATTCATACTTTTTCTCACAAAGTGGAGTTTAGAAGGCTGTTTCGCGTAGTGCTCGGGCCCCATACTTTTAATGACGGGTTTGGAATTAGTCAACCGAGGCCCGACCCGCAATTTTGAATTTGAAAAAGGGGAGAAAACCCCGGGGACGAGGTTTGGAATTCGTACCTCTCAGGGTGAAGGGAATCTGAGAGAAGCGGGGGGGACTTTTCTCTTTCGGATCTAGCCTGCGAATACAGCCGCCTCTCATCGCTCCCGGCCGCAAGAGGCGTTCGCGCGAGAGAGCGTCTGCGATTTACTTTGAGAAATTCCATACTGATGACGAAAATCTGTCCCGCATCAAGACAGGAGCGCTGATTGGCCAACTTGATAATTTTACATAATTATGCTTTAAATTATGCAGTGTTGTAACTCAATCGCCAGTTGCGAGGATTAATCTTGTCTGTTGTTAGAAACTGTACGACTCTGCGTTCAATCTATTTATCCTATGTTTAATGTTTTGACGTTACAAGCAAGTCAGTTTCAGGCTTTTATAGTTTTATCTGCGGTGAAGAGGTTTTTCTACTTTTGTCAATTTACCGACCGGATATGGCAAGTCACTGATATTTCAAACGGCGCCACTCGTGCACGTTTGGATAAATGAACATTTATCGGCGATACATGGGAAGAAGAATCCCGTAATTATCATCATCAGTCTGCTTTTAGCGGAAAGACTACCTTTAGACTCATGGCACCGCAATGGCCGGGATCGAAAATGGCAGTTTCTTTCGCCAATATTTTCACGGCAAAGATGGAAACAGAAATAATAAACCACTGCGCGCAGGGAAATGTTATCCTTTGTAACACAATACAACCCTGTGTCCCTACATCCTCGATCCTCATGGACAAATGAATCACAATCTTTGCTCAGACGGATCTATAAAGAACCTCCCCTTGTTTCATACAAAAGGGGTAGATCTTTAAAAGACATACTGATCAGGGCTAAACTGTAAAAATCAAACTACACTCAAAACCCAGTGAACAAAGGTCACAACAAACACGCCAGGCGCTAGTTGGATTTGTGATGGGCCTGTCAACACCTTTCATTTCATTTGATTTCACCACATGCACATTATTATAATTATACGAGATTAGCGACGGGTGATTTACGTCATCAGTATGGAATTTCTCAAAGTAAATCGCAGACGCTCTCTCGCGCGAACGCCCCTAGCGGCCGGGAGCGATGAGAGGCGGCTGTATTCGCAGGCTATTTCGGATCGAGAGGGGGTGGGGGATTCAGCCCCCCTCCGTAACTTCAAGAATATTAAAGCTGTGGCTATGAAACTTGGAGGGTTTGTAATAAATCGCAAACTGTTTAAGTTAAGGTAGGTCATGTGACGTGATGACGTCATAAGACGCGTGGAACAGCCACCATCTTGGATTTCCATCATGTCAGAAAAGCGCCAAAATTGAGTCAAAATTAATCAAAATAAAATCAAAAGATTTCAAATGTAAAACTTATTTATGACATTTAAAAATTTTCATTTTAAACGTTGATTTAAATTAGAAACGTTCAAAGCCAACCTCTCCCCCCCCCCCCCCCCCCCCCCCTTTCCCGGCATTCAAAACGGGGGTCGTGAGAGGGTATTTCTAATATTTCTAATATTCTAGTGCCTAGCCTCACTACACAGCTCAGATCCAGTTGATGAACTGATATTAGGGAGCTTTAGCAACCATGACGCCAACGGCGAAGAAAACGTCATTGAAAAAAGAATTCCCACTATTTGGTACTACTTTGCGACGGTTCCAGTTTCTTGAATTTGCCTTATGTGACTGAATTGTCGAGGAGCTGAATTCGAAGGGACGGCTTTCAAGTTCATATGGAGAAAGGAAAATTGACCGTCTTATGTTCACGTTCTCCACAAAATCTATAATTTGATCATTTGACGTTGTTGTTTTGCAGGGAACTGCTAAGAAATGTACCAAAATGTGAAACGCACGTGCAGAGGCATTAGGCCGGTTCACACTAGGGACCAAAGTGCACTTGAACTGCACTTGAAAATCAAGTAGATTTGAGGTCTGCTTTGGAAAGACGAGACAATAGATTTTCAGGCATGACTGCGCACAGCGTGCGTGTTTAGATGAAAATTACTTGCGAGGACAAGTTGGTGTGCAGTTGATTAGCTTGATAAACAAAGTTGCAGGACTAAAGTACGATATGCATAAAACGCTAAGTCGATAGTAAAATCATTTTTGTTATCAAGTCAAGTTTTATTTGAACTTAGCCCAGCAAAAAATCGTCTCAGAGCCGGGTGTAATACTATGCCCACTCTGTTAATTTTTGGGAAATTGTTCGTGCTCGTCTTAAAAACATGTTTTTGTATCTCATGAGTATTGAATGCGCGCATAGCTGTAGTGTTTTTGATTGGCTGAGCCTGAAAATTAGACTTCAACCTTTTTTTCTCAACGTAGAATTTTTTACCCTCAGTCGGCTTGAAATACGCCTTCTATTACAACAGCTAAAGTAAAACTTGAGATCCTGCTTGAGAGTCTTTTTGCCTGAGTCGCCCGTGACTCCAGAATCGTAAACCAAAACGCAGAGAGCTCGTTCCCTGTGGAATTCAAAGTTGCACGCCCACGTGCTTTTAGTTGCACGGCTGCACGGCTGTACTGTCATTGGTCAAGTGCGCTCCCAAGTAAGGGACGGACCATTAGATTTTTGAGGGGGGGGGGGGGGTTGGGCAAATACCAAAAAAAAATTCGAGCACGGCCTTGAACTGCCAAAAAAAATATCGTGCAAAACAAAAATCCCAGAAAAAAATTCCTGCAAAGCTTTATATGTTTTAGAACAATATTTTATATCCAGGAGCAGATGGTCAGAACACAAATAAATCGCACTGAAGTCGTTGTAGAATGTTAGCGACTTATGAGCGCTTGGGGAGGATCAAATGTTCTATCTTTTCATTGGCTTGTTTAGTTAAGCCAATAACAACGACGACGTAAGTTGTTTCTTTGTAGGCTTTTTAGCTGATTTCATAAGCATGTAAGATATTTTCTGACACAAGGAATGGCTCTTTTATAGTTGTACAGTGGCATTGTAGGTACATGTATATCTCAATGGATGAGAAATACTTTGTTTATGTGTTGTACAACAAGCTTGTAATTGCAGGGGCAGCGCTACCGGTGGGGCATTTGCCCCACCAACGTTCGACAGCTCAAAATGGCGGTGGGCGGAGATGAATAGTGCAGCAACATCCTTTGACCAGATCTGATGGCGGGGCGCTTTAATGTATTAGAGTTTGCAAAATAAATATTCCGTTAATTAATCAAAAGCCTACAATTTTATATCGGAGATATTGTGACTTTAGACTGGAGATTAGATATTGTGAACCAAGCATTTCAATACCCCTTGAGTTACTCGGACGTCAGCTATCGGACTCCAGCTACCGACAAATCCATCAAACAAACCCATTAATGCTGTGAGTTAGCGCTCGGCCTCTGCCCTAAGAAGGCTCAAGACATATCTACGAACAAACTATATATGTCACAAGAAAGATTAAATCATTGCATTATCCAGACATTGCATTAACTGACAAATTGAACATGGCTGATATTGGAAATCAGTTTCTTTCTGCCTCCAATGACAGAGAAAATCGCTTAGGAAAATTCGTTTCCAAAGCCTTCCCATACTGAAAGGAATTGACAGAGAATATTCGAGTGACAGTCGAATTTACTTTCAACAAGCAACCAAAATGGAGTTACACCCAAGTTTCAGAAAGTGTTTCGTGTAACTTTTTCTGTTTCATGTACTTTTCATGAGAATTAAACTGAATTCAAAGCTGGCCTTGGAAACTGTTTCTCCGGTCTCAGGAAATAGTATTTCAGAGAGTTTCATTTCAAACATTTCCCGGGGGAGCATGCCCCCGGAACCCCCTAGAAGCTCGCGCCTTCGGCGCTCGGCACAGGAGATTCGCCCCACTAACATTATATTTCCGGCACCGCCCCTGTAATTGTAAGATGGTTGGGTGTACTACGATGCGCTGTGGAAGCGACATCAACAGGGGGATGGTGTAATGAAAATTGTAGGGGCAGTTACAACACGGCGGCCAGGCTTCATGCTATTAAGCTGCTGTTACATCAGATCTGACTTGCTATAGTATTCCTGTCTCTAGTATGGCCTTTCTAGTATTCCTAACACGTATATGTGTCAGGCTTTAAAACATATAGACTCGCAAAAAAAATATCATGCACCAAAAAATTGCCCAACCCCCCCCCCCCCCCCCCCCCCCCCCACTCCCCTCAAAAATCTAATGGTCCGTCCCTAAGGGGTAGACGTTACTTTGAACTGTACTTGGATTCTTTGTTTTACGCATATCGCCAGGGCAACAAAGAAACCAAAAAGTGCGGTCATTAAAACGTTCACACCCCAAGTACGCGAGCCACACTTGGGTGATTCCGCACGAACCAACAGCACGTGCTAATCAAAAAGACGTTTTTGATAAAAAAAGAAGGGAAATGTAGAGCTTTCAGAAAACAAACTACTGCAAATTATTTAACTTTTTAATTACATTCAGCTGATGTTAATTTTTACCTCTTTGATACATTTTACATTGAGATTTAAACGCGTAAATAAATCAGATGAGTGCTTTTATTGAAACGAAAGTCAGACTTAGCAAACGCTCTCAGAAAGGAGTTCACAATACAAGTACGTACCAAGTGCACTTAAGAGCCCTAGTGAGAACCGGCCTATTGTTTTGTGCCGCTGACGTTGTCGTCGTGCTTGCTGAATAGCTCCCTACTTTTTGCTCTGGCCACTAAAAAGAGCGACCGCTTTTCCACATCCCCCCTAGGTGTAGGCTCAGAGTTTAAATACCCATCGCCACAGGGCTTGGAGAAGATAGCACAAGACCTGTTTTTGAAGAAGTCTAAGCTGGGACCCATTTGTTTTCTAACCAAACCTTTCTGAAAGTTAATGTATTTGTTCGCCGGGGAAATGGATGTCATTCCATGACATCCATGACACGTAAACTCACGTGAATTCAATCGAAACTGATTTTTTGGAAACACGACGTCATTGTCATGTTTAAGCATATGCTGAGCATGTGAGAAATATCTGCTTACAAAGACTATATAGGTCTACATACGGAAATAATTTCAGTTTTTTTCTTTACAAGCTGCATATTTTAGGTGAGTCTTAATATCTTAAACGAATGTTAGTAGTGTAGCAATCTTTCAAAATATCTTGTAACGAAGTATTTAATTTCATGGAAGAAAATAATAGTTTGGTCCTGTTGTGCTTGCGACAAAGTCACTCTGAGCCTAGCTGCAGACATCACGGGCAAAAGCTATTATAGCTTTAGTGGCCTTGTAGTAAAACAATTTCCAAATGTGTTTTACCAGAAGCTTTCTTTATGACATTATACTTGTCATTGTTCTCGCGGTCGACAACTGCCTTCACGATTTATCAGGCACCAGCGGCGTTCACGAAGCAACCAGCTTGTGTTCAGTGAAAATGACATCATGGGTCAGTTAGGACTTTAACGGGTTTTCCGAAAAATTTCATTGATAGACAACGTCTCTTCTTCTATATTTGGCTTCAAGAGACCTAATAACAATGCTGGAAATAGCAACTCTAAATATTGTTTACTAAAATTGTCTGATGTGATGTGATAGACGCGGATGTACTTGAGAAGAGGAAACTCTTCCTTATCCCGACACTGATTTAGATTCATATTTGAGGAGTTTTCCATCTTCAGTCGTTTTTCCGTCTTCGATCACTTCAGCTATATCTAATTCTTGCAGCGGAAAATAATTACTTGTAGCATGATGAAATTGCTATATTTTTATAGACGAATCGCGTGACTGACCCGTATCAGTCTGCAAGAAATCGAAAAATTCAGTCACGAAAGTCGAAATGTTTTCAGTTTTCAACGAAACCTCTTCTAAAGTCTTGCTGTTATCAATTCTTAAACTTGCCGTAATTTAAAAGGAATAAAAACCTACGAATAGAAAAACACCTCTCAATTGAACACGTTTTCCGGTAAAACGGAACAGGTCTCAAGTGTATTTGTACTGACTTGAAATATCTTACATTTTAATTTTTTTTTAATTTTAATTCTTGGGCTTTATCTCAAACATAGTATTCAGCAGATTTTACTATGAAAGAAGAAATCTCATTTTCAAATTGTGTGAGTTCAGTAAAACGGCGATCAGATACGTTACTACACTCTTCTGACCGCGCGCTAGGAAAAACACTTTTAAAAACCTACATTTAGAGAAGATAATTATCCGTCGTATAACAAACAATTTAAAAGGCTCGAAAAAATAAAAACTGACTCGTGAAAGTACTCAGCCGTATTACACTACTTTTCGCTGAATAATTGAAAATTAAACAAGACTTACCTGTAAGTTGAAGTTTGATGATAATTCTGCCAAATCATTAGTAGTACAGAAGGGTTAACATGAGATGCGCACGTGTCACGGGAGGGAATCCAAAATCACGACATTTGCTGTTAAAAAGTTTTAGAGACAGATTTGTTCAAGTTTACACTTTTCGCATTTGACCAAAATAGTATTATTCAAGTTTCATTCAGAGCATTATTGGCCAGTTCGCTAATCGCTTCGCTGATTTAAAGTTATTTAGTTGTTCCGTTTTCACTCGTACAGCCTTATAGCCGTAGTATTTAGACTCATAATTGTGTATTTTATCCATTTCCTAAATTTCTAAATTCGTGTTGTAAAATGAAATAGGCCAAAAGTTGGGTTTTTGTAAACAATAGTTCTCTTATGATGTATTCAAACTAAAGACGTGTACAGTTGTACATCTGCCTAGCTCCCACCACGTGCGTTTCAATAGCTTAATTTTATGAAAAGAATATTTAAGTAGAATTTTCCTTTCACTCGTCGAAAAGAGTCCAGAGTTTCTTTGTCCTTAAGGTTTACGGAAGCAAAGTCCTTTCCGTTCTCGCAAATTTTTAATGTAGTTCCTTTCAAGGGGAGTGTTCTAGGTTGTCACTCCACTTTGGTAACAATGTAGAACGCTACGTGTCCTAGAAATTTAAATAAGATCTTTTGTCCTTGTGAGCAGAGACGTGTACACGTCGAGGTGCTTTGACAATAGGAAAAATTGCGCTTTGTTCTCGCTGTACTATAAGTAGACGTAAAATTGTACATTTTAGTTGGTTAGATCCTGAGTCAGAATAAACCTACGTTGGCTGAAGTTTTGACTGGTTTCCTGCTGAGTCCTAAGAAGTCCCTGCTAGTAGATCCCCGTGTACCAAGGTTGTGACGAGCCTTATCTCCGCTGCAAGCGTGGTTCGCTCTGAGCTGAAGTTTCCCCGCGTAAAAGTCGTTGTTTCAGAAAAGCATTGTTCAAGTTCCAGTTTTCATACCCCGCTTGAGAAGGAAAACCTTATCGTCACACACGCACCGCCGCAGGTCAGTTAGTTTTTAAAGACATTTTGTGATCACCTCAGCACAGCCTGACTGGCGCAGGAAATCAATAATGCTGAAGTGACAGGAAGGCATAACGCCATGATAGGGTGGGTTCATATAAGGGTGTAATGGGCATGTTAACCCTTCTGTACTACTAATGATTTGGCAGAATTATCATCAAACTTCAACTTACAGGTAAGTCTTGTTTAATTTTCAATTCTACCAAATCATTATGTACATCCGGGTTACCATGAGATTTTAACGCAGAGAGCACAAAATGACAAAGTGCCCAATCAGTCTATGTCATAGCATAGTTTAATTCCACACAGCCGCAATACACATTCTACATGTATAAGCCTATTTGAGAACTGATACACTCATCTGGTTTGTTACAGCAACTGGTTTGTTGTAGAATTTACGAAATGTGGACTCTTCAGTCCAACCAGCCGTAGCTAGGATTACATTAGTAGAAGCAGACGTAAGTGCTTTACTCGTTGAAGCACATCTAGTACTATGAGCAGAGAATAACTCTGTATCAATGCCTGCCTGACCTAACATGGTTTTGATCCAGCGTCCAATAGTGGACGAGGTCACTGCCCTATGTGGTTTGATGAATGATACAAGCAATTTAGTGGAATCCCTTAATTTCTCAGTAACACTTATATAGTAATCTAAAGTTTCATACACACACAGTTCCTTAACTGGGTACTTGTACAAGCGGACATTTCCAAACACTTTGCCAGGCTTGTCCTGCTTGAGGTGTTCCGTTAAGGCAAAATTAAAACATTGCTCATTTCTCTGCATATACTCTGCTGATATATCCAAAAATGTCAGTGTCTGACACCTTTGCCCTGTGGTTAGTGCAATCAACATGACTAATTTCAAGGTGAGTTCTTTCAAATTGATCTTATCCAGAGGCCAAAATAAACTCAGGTAATCAAGAACAGTGTCCACAGGCCAAATGTTGTTGTACTTTGGCACAGGCTTGAGTTTGTTGAACACTCCTTTAAGGTATCTGCACACAAGGAAATGCTTCCCTACTGGTGTACGATCCTGATCATCACTGCCATTCATGTCAATGTTGGAGATTGCTGAACGGGCTGTATTCAGAGCAGAGTAGCTTAAACCTTTCTCGAAGAGGCTGTGCAGAAACAAGAGCACGGCCCTTACAGAGGGATGCAGGGGATCATGTGACCCTTCACTACAAAATTGCAACCACTTATTGATATACACTTTGTATTGTTTGTGTGTACTATCTCGCCAGGAATGCATGATGATCTCAACAATGTCTGGCGAAAGCTCCGACTTCTGCAAGGATTGCCTGATAATTTGCATACCAGTAACTCCAGATGTCGGTGTAGTGGATGTGGACCGTCCAGAGTTGGATGAATGAGATTCTGAGAAGAAGCCTTCAGAACCCGTGGTATGTCTATCAACAGACTCAGCACAGCTGTAAAGTATGGCTGTGTTGTCCATAGAGGTATTATCATGATTCCTTTTGCCTGACTGTGAATTATTTGTTGCACACATCTGGAAATAAGACAAAAGGGGGGAAATGCATAAAAGAAAAAATTTGACCAATCAATGGAAAAAGCATCTACATACTTTGCCATTGGATGTGGTTTCCACGATACATAGGTCTCTACTTGCGCATTAAGTCTACTAGCAAAGAGATCTATGTCTGGTTGTCCAAACAACAAGGTAATTTTCTTGAATACAGGAACTGAAAGCATCCATTCAAGATCCAAATTCAAATTGCGAGATAACTGATCAGCATCAACATTGCTAGATCCTGGAATATGGGCAGCTGAAAGCCAAATATTCTTGGCAATGGCCCAATCCCAAATTTCTTGTGCAAGGGAGTTACAATCTAATGACTTGCATCCCCCCATGGCATTAATGTAGGAAACAGCGGTAGTGTTGTCCGACATAATCCTAACATGAATGTTACTTCTGTCATCGCACAAAGATGACAATGAAAGTTTGACAGCTAATAACTCTAGATAATTAATGTGCTTGGCTGATTCAAGTTTGGACCATATACCACAAGTATGGTCGCTATGTTCAATTTGAGCACCCCAGCCTTTTAGAGAAGCATCAGTGTAAATTACTACGTCAGAACTGGAGTGGTGGATCTTCCTTGAAGCCGAATGAACATTAGCAGACCACCAGTGAACTTCTGTCAAGCACTCATAAGATAAGGCCATGAATGCATCGAAATTCCCGATTCAATTTTAAGTTTCTCTCTTTATCAGCCTCGATGTGACGATAATGGAGGGGCCCAAAATCCACCCCAGGGAAGCTTGAGACTAGTGTGCCAAGAAAAGATGCAACCTCACGGATTGTAAACTGTCTATTTGGCTGAGAAAACTTACGGCACAACTGCAAGAGCTTATCAGCTTTCTTAGTTGTAAGAGTCACTATCATGTGAATGGAATCCAAAACGAATCCTAGAAACTCTAAAGTTTGAGTCGGTATGATAACTGACTTATCAGGATGGATTGTAAAACCTAAGCTGATAATAAATTGCACTGCATGTAATGTGGCTTCCTGGCATTCCACATAACTATCTTCAAGGTAGAAAGAGTCATCCATATAACCTAAACAAGTGTGACCAAGCTGACCTCTCAGAAAAGCAAAGACAGGTTTCATAATTTTGGTAAAGATTCTAGGACTACTAGACAAGCCCATAGGCAAGCTAGTAAAGGCATATAACTGGTCTCTCCAAACAAATTTCAAATATTTCTGATGCTCTGATGCAATTGGTATAGAGTAATATGCATCTTTGAGGTCAATGGAGGTCATAAAGCATAATGGTCTCATAAGCTTAATAGCTGTCTCTAATGTGTCCATATTGAAATGATGATAAGACACTGACTCATTCAGTTTCTTAAGGTTAAAAATTACTCAATGAGACCCATCTTTTTTAGGTCGTGTGAAGATGGGGATACTACCTGACCATCCTCAGGTGTGGAGAGCCTGATTATTCCTTTTTGGAGGAATTTCTCTATTTCATTGTCAATGACTGTTTGTTCAAATGCAGTAAAAAAACTGTGTTCTCCTGGCATAAATGTGAGACTCAGGTACCAGGTTAAATTCAATGTGACAGTGGGAAACTGCATCCAAGATGAATGGACCAGTTGTTATTTTCTCCCACACATGGAGGAAATCTCGTAGCCCTCCTGCCTTAAAAGGGGGCTGATTTGAAAAAATATTAGCTATAGCACTCTGACTTACCTCTGCAGAAACTATTGGGTCTTGGATGATGGGGTCTTGGGATTCTGATGGGACCGTAACTGGCCCCGGCCTGGTGCTAAAAAAGGACGACTTGTAAACCTTGATCCCCTTCCCCTGCCATTACTCTGGCTAAAGCGGCCACGACCACGCATGCCTCTACCAGATGGGACCTTATAAGGTTCCATGCGTTGCTTTGGAGTAACTTTATTGCTGAGCTTGTCAGATTTGGTAAGCTCTTCTACCTCCTTGTTAAGGTCATCCCCAAACAGAAAAGTTGACACAGCAGTAGACGGATTGCACAGTGAGACATATTGTTTGTTCAGATCAGGGCGAATGAGATCCCTGCGTTTCAGGTTGAGATCCCTATTTGCTGATAACAATAGGACTGCTGCATGAGTCAGGGCATTTTTATGAACCCCACTACAACTGTTGCACACCCGGAGGACTGCATATAAACCTGAAATCAGCAATGCCTGTGTCTTCTGGAACGCAGAATCAGTGTTTCTGGTTTCCTGATGTAATTGTTGCCAAATTTGTTTATTTATCTTGGGAGCCACCAAGTTGGTGCAGTTTTCAGGTCTCAGGTACTTTCCCTGTACCTCACTTAGCTTTTCTTTCGAGAGCTTTTCTGCAAGTAGACTTTTCACTATATCCGCCAAATTTGTATTTATGGCTGGAGATGTCTTTTCACCAATACTGAACTCTTGCGCAAGTGATTCGAATGAATCACTGCTTGAACCTTGACCGGCGTCAGGTTCTTTTGGCTGAATAAACTCATTAATGTTGCTTTCCACCACAGCGTCTGGGCTATTCTCTGTGCTGATTTGAGCACCCTCAGGCTCAGCTTCAACAGCTTCGAAGTCGACATAGACTTGATCAATAGAGTCTTTAACTTGAGCTAAGATATCCTTCTTAGCATCATCGAGAAGTTCAGTAAACATAGCCTTAAACTCTGCAGACGTGGGGGGTCCAGAATGGCCTGGCTTTCCAGACGGATCAGGCTTAGTCTTGTCACCCATCGTCTATAACACAAAACGAAGAGGTGAAGACAGGATTAGATAACTTGAAATCCAAAATGGCGGACACGTCCGCCACGTGGTTCGAAGCCGGTTTCAACAAACGGCTGAACTTCGCTTACAATCTCGTTGTAAACGGATATAAAAGTAATGGGCCGTAAAATCCCAAATAACTTCAAGAGTGAACAGGTATAAAGCGCGTTATACCACGTTAGTTCGACTCAGGACACGTCCTGCAGTCACTAATTTTTCCAAGTCGAGCACTGTAACACGTAACAAGACTCGCAAAATGAATAAACAGAAATGCAGGCCGTTTAGGTTTATGCCCGAAACAGTAGTGGAACGCGTCCACTGCAAGCGAAAGACAAAATAATAAACAGAAACCACGTAAACTTACCGTGAAATAACGGTACAGGAACCGAAATAACAGCACGATGACAAACACGTCCGAACCTACGGCGATTGAAAAGTGCACTGACCTGCGGCGGTGCGTGCGCATCTCATGGTGATGTACGTAATGATTTGGTAGAATCTCTATTTATTAATTGTTTTAAATAATTAGTGCTCCTTGTATTTTGTTCAGATGTCTCGTAGAAGACAAAGGCCCGGGCGAGCTCGTCGCCGTGTTCCCAGATCGCGAGATGACGAGAAAAGTGTTGCTCAGACATTCGTCGATTTTCTCGATAAGGAAAGCCTAAAGCATGACATGGCTCGGTCCCAACTGGAACAGATATACTGGTCAAAATTTTGTCTCCAGTACAGTTCACCGATTATACCTTTCCCAAGAATCCTTAACGCGCTAACCTATCATCTAAATTTGTGTCAGCTACTTCAAGATCGTGTTGTCTTCGGAGGCGGAGAAAAGGCTGTTGTTCAATTGCTAACCAACGAAGATCCTGCCGCCGACCCAGGTTCTTTCGAAGAAGAAACGGTGACCTTTAGTCGTCGGACGCCAAGTTGTGAGATTTGCAAAAGAAGGTTTAGGAGTGTTACTGCCTATGAGAATCACTTGAAAACGGTCAGTCATCGTCAACAGAATATCCTCAAAATGATCCGAGAATCAGTGGAAAAGTAAGTCCAATAATATGTAGCCTGCGTAGCTGGCGGCTTTTTTGTTGGCGCGCGCGATAATTCGCGAGCGGCGAAGCCGCGAGTTTCGAGTTTCGAGCGGCGAAGCCGTGAGAAACCGCCTGCTCGGTTTCGTGGTCTTTTGAGTAGCCGCCCCCTTTTGACCGTTTTGACATCTTTTGGTGGATACAATTACCCAACCAATCACAGGGCGCATCGTAATACGAAACTTCATGTAAATTACGATCGCGCGAAAAATCGTGGCTTACGCTGGCGGGCAATAAACAACAAAAACTCCATAAGTTCCTTTGATGGCGAACGGCGATACCCCGAAAAAAACTCTCAAGGGAGGGAGAATCCGAAAAGCGCGAATGATAACTGTAGATTGTGCTGTTTCCCTTTGAAAATTAAATACGGTGAATTTCAGAAACGCTGTGGCTAAATGCCCCGGCAGTCAGAAATTTTCACAAAATTTTCACTGAAATGCTCTTTCAAACCTTTTGAGAGTATTCGATGTTCGTTTAGAAATGTCAAGCGATTCCAAAAATTATTTTGCTTTTCCGGTTGACGAAATATCCAAGCTTGGGCATACTATAAGATCGCTATGTTCCCGACACTTAGAAAATTTCTGCAGACTGCCGGGCACGGTCTCAAATAGACTAAATGCCCGGCAGTGACACATTTTCATAGAATCTTTCGTCAACTAGAAAAGCAAAATAATTTTTGGAAGCGCCTGACATTTCTAAATGAACATCGAATACTCTCAAGAGGTTTGAAAGAGCCTTTCAGTGAAAATTCTATGAAAATTTCTCACTGCCGGGCATTTAGTCTATTTGAGACCGTGCCCGGCAGCCTGTGCAGAAATTTTTTAAGTGTCGGGAACATAGCGATCTTATAGTATGCCCAAGCTTGGATATTTCGTCAACCGGAAAAGCAAAATAATTTTTGGAATCGCTTGACATTTCTAAACGAACATCGAATACTCTCAAAAGGTTTGAAAGAGCCTTTCAGTGAAAATTTTGTGAAAATTTCTGACTGCCGGGCATTTAGTCTATTTCCCGGCGTTGTCAATCAATGGTTTCCGATCGATTGATTGCAATCAATACAATCAATAATAATCAATAACAATCCATTGATTGTTATTGATTGGTGCAAGCAATCGATAAAAATCGATACTCACACTCGGAGTCTTAATTGCTATTGATTACCATTGATTTCTATAGAAAATCATTGATTAATAATTCATTATGCAACTTTCTGGCGCGTGTTAGCGTGGGCGTGCTTCATTGGTCCCGGGCATATTTACATGTCCAGGGTAATTGGGTAATTTATCCTTGCACTTCAACCGGGATTCCCAGAACACACTTGTTACGGAGTTTGCTTGTTCCAGAGATGGCGAAGCAAGTTGAATTGTCAGTGCGCTGTGTAGTCAAGGGCTATCACGAATGCCCTTTTGAAGTGAATGTCGGAGAAATATTCTACGCATTCAAGAAGAGAGGAGAACGTGGGAATGCGTTCAGAGTTACGAATGATCGGGGGCAGCTCGGCCATCTTCAAATCGAGCTTGTTGGTCCTCTTTGGCCCTTACACAAAGAGATTACTGTGTAAGTTTAAAAACGCCACAATACAAAACACATAAAACACAACAAATAAAGATAACTGAATGGTTTGTTCATTCATATGGTGCGTTTTATTTAAGAAAATGACAAATTTCATAATCAATAAAAATCAATAATAATCAATAACAATCGATGAAAATCAATAGAAATCGATACTCACACAACTTCAAGTCTTCGATTTTTATCGATTTCCAATACCAATCGATTAATTGTTATTGATTATTATTGATTTTATCGATTATCGGAAACCATTGATTGACAACGCCGGGTCTATTTGAGACGCCACAGCGTTCTTCCATGGCAAGCACAAACATTGTGAAGATTAAACTCTTTCCAAAACCTGTAGGCAAAATGGCCATGACGTCTCTTCCATAAAGTATTTTTTACGGCTATTTCCTGCTCTTTCTTAATAAGAACGATTTCTTCTCGTCGAATATTGAGAGATGCTAAAGCTTTGAACAACGCTTCGTCTTGGTTTTCGCGTGGCAACTCTAGTCTCCCTTGGGAGATCGAATAACCATTTGATTGACGTGTTACGTTTTAGAACCAATCAGAACGGCCCGTACGCCGGCGTACGGACTACTAAAAAAGCCAACGATTTCTCACGGCTTCGCCGCTCGAAACTCGAAACTCGCGGCTTCGCCGCTCGTGAATTATCGCGCGCGCCAACAAAAAAACCGCCGGCTACGCAGGCTAATATGGAATTTTTTCTCTTGAATTCTAAAGCTTTATAAGTTCTACAAACGCAATCATACACAATGGTTGTTTATCATTTACGTGTGGGAACTAGTTTTGCGTCAATTTCTGCGTCGACGAAGGAGACGCTTCCTAATCTTGTCGGCTAGGCGGAACGAATCGAGAAAAGTGTCGGTACCAAATCTGCGCCATCTTGAAACGTCACAATAGTATCCAGCATCGCGTGGAAATCAGGCATCATCCTGGGGGGCTGGGATTCCGAAATGTCACATGTGAATAATCTATTTGTCTTGATTTAGTTTCGGATATTTTCCCGATTTTGGAATCGTACGGCTCAATATTTCAATGCCTAGTAAAAGTACGCAGTGGAAAAATTGGACGAAGGTTCTTCTCCGGACCAAGTAAGTTGTTGGGTCTCTTGGAATCAAGCAAGAAGTTACAGATTTTCCTCGCTACCGTTCTGGTATGTTTTGAATGTTCTATCTTGATTTTGCTGTGGTTCTCTGCCTGATTTGGGAAGCTTTCACCTAAATACCGACGTCGTTCTTCGTGATGTTCTACGGTACGGTGCAATTCGCTTATGTCTTTTCAACAAAACACAACCTTGTAGCAATAATTCACTGCGGACCGGCCGCGCCAGGCGAACGCAGATTAACTTTACAGTGCTCCAAATTGCGCCTGTATCGGGCGCATTTGCGAATAAAGATTTCGCAGTTTTGTAACTAAAATTTGTCTAGCTAATAAAGGAATTATGTTCAACAGTCTTGTGTCTTACTTGCAACTGGTAGTTGTAATTTTATCCGAAAAATCCTGCGAAATTCACGTTGAATGTTGCGTGACTTAAACGTCGATTTCATGCTCCATTAACGCGGTGTCCAAGAACAGGCTTTCTCAGAAATTTCTCATTTCCGGTTCCGGTATTAGAACATGTACTGAGGAGTATGATTTCAGAATCGGAGAAATAACCGAAATGAAATCAAGACAAATATACTATTTATATGTCGGAAAAATCTGAGACCTTGCGGAGTACACAGCACGGCAGGATTTTTCCCGATTCCACGGCGATAGCGTGAATTTGTTTGATGACGGCCCGACGTTTTTGCCTGCGTGACATATCTCGCGACATAGCCCTTTTAAACAGTGGCTGAATTAATTCATGAAACTGAGGTACTAGGTCAAGACGAGGTGCCACGAAATAAGGAGACGCACTATAATCTATGATTACTACCAGTATTACATTTTACGGCGATTATTACATTTTGCGGCGTAACAGTAACTGCAAGAAATTCGGCAATCGATTATACATTTTATTATAGAAATCATCTACAGTTGATGAATAATTATGACAATAAAACAGAAAATGAATTTCAACTTCGATATTATTGATTCCCCAAAGATAACAAAGTCTATTTTTTTCATCTCTTGAGATTTCGTCATGCTATATCTACCAGTTTCAATCTTAAGTTTGTGGTTACTGATTCTTAGTTTCACTAAAGTTTTTATATCAGGATTTTTCCTAGCCCAATCTAAATACATCGAGGGCTTGTAAAGGCTTTCAAAAACTCATTAATAATTCATGAGCATATCAGCCTATCACACGACGCAAATCGATCACGTACCTGGTAATCTACGGTCCGTTATGAAAAGCCTGGTGGCGGCTTTGATTTCAGTCACAGGGGAGTGCGGGGCTGAATGTGCAAACAATGCAATTATCGCTAAATTTTTAATGAGAATGATTTAAAATGACCACCGTGATCTTTATATAAATATCACACGTAATCTTTATATAAAGAATACTAATATGGGGAGTAATTATTCAGGATTCTCAGTACAACAAATTTTTGCCATTCTATTTGGAATCTTCTCAACAAAATAAACAACCAACAGTTTAACAATATGCAAGTGAGCCGTCATTTGAATGACAATAGCGCCCTCGTGTAAATTGCCAGGTAAGCGACTGGTTCGGAGAAGCAAGCTGCTTATTTCTACTCGTTCTCTACCACTGAAAAAAAAAATTGTCAGACATTTTATCTACCGTACCTGTCAACTTTGGTATAGCATTTTTCAGTAGATTATGTTTTCCTCAGAACTGTAAAATCCCAAAACGTTCGACAGGAGCCTAGCCGGGAAGCAATGGTCACTTCGTCGAAGACGTGGCACATGTGTTGTATGCTAATCAGTCTACTTGTTTTCTTGTATGCTAATTTCCTCTTTGCACAAAAGCGCAATTGTTTTAATTCCAAAGGGACACGCTTTTGAACGAATGTTTTTGAAGCCGTTCAAAAAACTCGCAGTACGTGTATTATCAGGTGTAAAAACTCTCGGCTTGCCTTCGCCTCGAGCTTTTAAACCTGATAGTACACCAGGGGCGTAGCCAGGAATTTTTCAGAGGTACGCACGATCACTGTTTTCAAACACTCCCCCTACCTCCTACCCCACCCTTAAGTCCCAAATCTTTCTTTTTTTCCCACTTTTTCAGGTACACACGTGCGTACGTGCGTACAGGCAGCTACGCCCCTGTACACTACTGCTCGTTTTTTAAACAGCACATAAAATGTCAGTTTTTGGAATGCTGTTTGCTATGTTTCCAATGTGCGACTATTTCTCGTTCATGAAATCTATATGGTGCTTGTTCTTAGCTCCATCTAGTGCATCAAGATTTAATTCAGAAAGATTATAATATTCGTGCATCTTGCTGAGCCTGCAGTGCTGGCATTTCAGTGTATTCGAATGGCGAGCGCTTCGTTTGCGTTTTTAATCTGAGAGGGTTCAATACTTGCCTTTATTTTCCTGCTCTCCCAGATCGATCCTCCTCTGGCGTCATAATATCAGATGTCCACTGTAACAGACAAATGAAAAATCAGTGCTCGCACGCGCAAAAGTACGCGAAAGCGACAATTATGGGTTAAAAAGCAAGCGTTTGCCTAGTCTGAAGTGCGTCTACTCCTTTCTTAACTAAACTGACTACGGGGATTAGGTAAAAAAGGTGACTGCTAAAAGAGAAACTAACTAGCTTTGACCAGGCATCTATTTTCAAAGTGAAACCTGAATTATTCCCGGAAGATGCGAAGTCATCTCCTCTCTATTACTTGAAAATAGGAATGGAGACAGTGAAGTCCCACGAACTCAGACAACACACTTTAAACACGCTCGAGCCTCCCGCTAATTTTCTTCCTCTTTTAATTGTGATGGCTAGTAAAAGAGTTCTATTTCGCCATTCACTTTATTTGATATTAATTCATTTGCAAGCGATTGTTCGAGGGTGGGCTGGTTCAGGATGGAAATGAAAACAACAAACCATACGATCTAAACTCAGTCTGTTTCCACACACATACGCACACCCAAACAGGCCTGGTCTAGTTTTAAACAAATGCGGAGTAGAGGTCATCTCCGTGCCACCTGGTGACGATAATGGCGTCATTGAGTTAAGAGTTGAGAGGAGAAAGCGTGGAGAGATTAAGCTAATTGTGGAGAATACAAGCGATGAGGAAATCAAGTTGAAGGAAATCACTCTGTTATGGAGCGTCAATTTCTTTGATTACTCAGACATAGCACACATTGGCGCAGACAAGGGAAAACTCTCCCCAGGTAATATTTGTTATGTAATCTTGACGTATGTTGACTGAGGTATAAACACGGGGAAGAGTGTTTCATCAGAATATCCAAAAACCGATCGAGAAGTGTTTGGTAACCTGATGAAACACTATTTCGAGTGTTTGATATAGCTTCTCAAACTGATCATTAAATACGGAGAAAACGAAGGAATAAAATTGCCAAAATATATGCAAATTAAGTCTGTCTTCAAACCTAGTGATTTCCTTTGTGTTCTTGTCATGGACTATTAATGAGTTTTAGAAGAGTATTTTTTTTTGTATTGTCCTACCTACCTGGGTCTGATATTTTTCATCATTTGTCCCTCACTTGATCATGTAGTTGGTCGTCCAATCAATCGGTCAGACAGATAGCCAGTTGGCCAGGAAGCGAACCATCGGCCAGCCAATTGGTCGGTCATTCGGTCAGTCGGTCAGTCAGCTAGCCAGCCAATCAAACATTCGACCAGCCAGTCAGTCAGTCAGCTAGTTTATCAGTCGGACGTCCGTTCTGTTTTGCAACCAGTCAATCTGGCAGAGAGACAGACAGACAGTCTACCAGTTGGACAGGCATCTTTTTTTGCAACCAGACAGTCAGACAGATAGTCAGTCCATCAGATGGACGGCCGTTCTTTTATACAACCAGTCAGACAGTCAGACAGTCCATCAGTTAGACAGTCCTCCTTTTTTCAACCAGTCAGACAGACAGACAGTCAGACAGTCAATCAGTTGGATAGTAGTTCTTTTATACAACCAGTCAGTCAGACAGACAGACAGACAGACAGTTAATCAAATGGGGAATCGTTCCTTTATGCAACCAGTCAATCAGTCGGTCAGTCAGTCAGACAGTCATTCCATCAATTGGACAGTCGTTTTTAATGCAACCAGTCAGACAGACAGTCAGTCCATCAGTTGAACAGCCCTTCTTTTATGCAACCCGTCAGTATAAAGAAAGACAGACAGAGAGACAGTTAATCAGGCAGTCCTTTAGACAATGACCCAGTGATCCAGTCGGTTTATATTATATATTTTCAATATGCAAGTGAGAATCTTCCATTTATTTATTATCTTTCTACTTTGTGTTTGCACCTTGTTGACGTCGCTATTTAGGTAACACGAGTGAGTTTACAATTGGTTGCAAACACCGTAATGAATATGGGTACTCGTATGTTCCTGGCGTCTTGACATTCCACCGTAAAGATGGAACGACTTTCCATATCTTGAGGTTTCTGGCCGTGCAAGTTGTCAGTGAGTCGTTCGATGACCTGAAGCCCAGTTCAAGATATCAACCTCCTCGCAAAGTAAAGAAGATTCCCTACGACGTCAAAACCACACCCGGCCTTCCACTTCCACCGTACGTACATTCCGTTGTCCTTCCTCCGTCCCTTCGCGTCCCGATCTCTCTCTAAGCGCTTCGCGCGAGCCCAGAATCCTCTCTTCCCCTCCCCTTCCATCTAATTATAAAAAAGCTTAGTCAAAAGTGACAGCTATCCATTTGCTCTAAGGCCTTAAAGCGAATGACACACGGTTCAACATCGTTCAACTTTTGTTGCTGTTGAACGGAAAAAAGCCTGTCTATTTTCGTTCATCAACGTTCAACATGTTGAATGGCCTGATTCAACATTAAACATGGCACGATTCAACATTTGTTGTACAGTGGTTGCAAGATCTGTTGATCAACAAAATTAATTTGTTTAGGGGTTAGGGGTTAGGGAAAGCAGACGACTACTGAACATTAAGAATGTGTCAGGATGTTGCTATCATCAGATTCGTAATTTTTTGCTGGGTACTATCGGTCCGATAAACTGTATTAATTAGGAATGCATTTCATTCATGGAGTAACGATGTTTTACAGTGCGGCTACTGTTACCGGGGTCACCCAGAGAAAGTTAACCAATCACAAAGCAGAACGGGGACAATAGACACCAACCTCGTTCCCAGGATCTTCTCCCTTCCGTCCCCTGGCGGCAGTCCGCTCTCTATAAACACAGGCAATCGTTTAATAGATTTCCAAGTTGTTGGTTCCTGACCAGCATGGCCGCCACGCTATTATTGTCAGTTACATCTTCATGGATTGATTACAAATAAAAAATAATCTTCAGCGTAGGTATGGTGTCTATCTCGAGTATATAAGCAGCACAATTTGCATGAAGGCACGAGAAAATGAAATCATGTTTTGGGTTCAATTAGGGTAGTAAAATGGATTAACATAAGTGTTGTATTTATGCAGGTTGCAAAGAAATGGCCTCGACATGGAAAAGGTGGACTCTTATAAAATTCCTCACTCAGTCAGGGCGACGGCTAAGGGTCAGGGTGGAACTAAGGCACTCAGGTGAGGCTGTACTGGAAAAAAAAGGACGAATTACTATTTTTCTCTAGGAATGACCTTCAATCGTCACGTCTTTAGTCTATTTACATTCGCTAAAACATGCAAAATCTTGAAGTAAGTACTCCGTGCATTTTGTCAATGGTGGACCTGTGTGTGTACCTGCACATGCATGCGCTCTAATTGGCAAGAACAGTCAAAAGAACTTGAAAGGCTGTTAAAAAAGGAATAAGGAACGCGCAGCCTTAACCACAGGCAACTCTCGGTAAGGGGCTAGACAGAAGACTGGTAAAGAGCACAAATATTCGACTGACCAGGGATGGGGATGGAAGGAAACAAAAAAAGTGAAGTAGCCCAAGTGATAAACATTTCTTTCCACTACACGACACCATGGTTCCATTGATTTTCTAGGGTGCATGCGTGTGCTGACCGATCGGCCATTTCCTGCCATACCCGTGAATGAACTATTTTAACTTAGAAACACGGTACTGTTCTTTCTTTAACATGTAGGGTCGAACTAGAAAAGGCGTTGAATTTTGACAACTACAAGAAAAGGTTTCGGTTGCTTCTTCAGCTGGAGGAAATTCAAATGGAAACAGACATCAGGCATTACGACATGAAGGAAGTAGTCTTTGAACAGGAACAGGATAAAAGGTTTCTTATATTAAAGGTGAGTACAATCAAGTCTTTGTTATTATTGTTCCCGCTAAGTAAACAAAAATGCGTGGACTATGGGACCAGGATTACCGGCACAGCTGGGGGCCCGTTTCTCGAAAGTCCCGATAACATTTCGGGCCCGGGAAAGCTTTCTTATGTGCGCAATGTATTCATTAAATATTCAAATTTTGTTGGGTTTGAAAGCTAAGCAATAAAATTCTAAGTTGACGAAACAAGTCGGGCTGAGTTTGAGGGCTGAAAAATAAAACACCACTTTATCGATTCTGATTTTAAAATATAGTTCCGGGCCCGAAAAGTTATCGGGACTTTCGAGAAACGGCAGCGTGACACGGGGATCACCACCCTGGTTTACTAAAACTATCGCCTATTAGTGTCTCTTGTCATAGACAGACTGGGTCTAAATGAATAGACCAATTTCGATATATTAAAATTCATACTTGGCTCCGAGGCTTAGGGGAATAAGACAAAAGAAATAAATTATTCATCCCTGGACCTCGATGTGATTTCTTTTGTTTTATTCCCCTAAGCCTCGGAGCCAAGTATGAATTTTAATATATCGAAATTGGTCTATTGCAACTTGAAAAATGTTGTCTTAACGTTTTTCAAGTTCTCACATTTTTATTCTCAAAATGGGCTACAACAGACAATGAATTTGTTTAAAGAATTGGTTGGTTACTTCCTCGTGGTGTTATAGTATTATTTTGTAAATTACTTAAGGTACTGTAGCATGGTTTTGACCAACAAAGATCAAAATCTACATCAAACTGCCCCTTTAAATGAAATCCGATAACCCGACAAAATTAAGCTGGTTCTCAAAGGCTTATGCTGTTAGTAGTATCTTTGTAGATTACTGATTGAAATACGACAGCATGGAGACTCACAGAAACGCGGATCTTATCCCAAGATTGTCGCTAAATTTAATAGATTTAGGTAAAAAAAATCAAAGCTTGGTAAGGTCAAAGCTGCTCGCACTTGACACTTTGATGTATGTGATGTGCGGCGTACGCGACGTCAGCTCAGCTACATTTCTCAGAAACGGGGTGGGTGTGAAGTTTTCACAGACTTTTCGTGCAAAAAAACAAACAAACAAACAAACATTTGCATCTTAGAATTAGGTTAAAGAAAATTATATGCCTTGCACCACAGCCGCATGGGAATATGATCGATATTTCTTCTGAGGACCACCGATACCGGTATCCGTTAAAACTCCATTGGTTATAACTTGTACTGCGTGGTGAAACTTCGTTATAACGGTCGATCGTTTTTCCCTCGAATGGAATCATATGTATTTATTTCTAACCCAACTAACACCGTTTCTCCAACGGCTCCTAGCATGTGAGCAAGCTCTCGGGATCGTGGGCGCGCGGAGTTGCATGGAGGAGAGAGAGAGAGGGTAGGAGGAGGAGCTCCTTTCTCTCTACCCTCCCCTTCCCCAACCCCCGCCCTGAGCCCGAGAGCTCGCTCGCAGGCTTAACCGCTCCTATATATGACCACATTCTATATGTTTCCTTATATGATGTGACTTAACAGGTACCAGGCCTTGCTGAGAAACGTCCGTCAGTGTTACGAGGTGACAGAATCTTTGCTTACGAAGATGGGGTGCGCAATCGACGGTACGAAGGAATTGTTCATAAAGTTGAACTGCTGAATGTCAAACTAGGATTTAACAGAGAGTAAGTATTAAATACAGCTAGTTTATTGTGAATTGAGGATTCCGTCACGCTTGGTTTTGACAGTAGCACAGTTTTTTATTTTAAAAGAGGCATTGTCACCGCCCGCGTGGCATGAAATTTTGGCGGGATCTAGGTTTTCCAATGATCCGCGATGATAAGATCCCACGAAAATAAACTCCAGCGAAAAACAAATCCGTGAAAATTTCGGCTCCATTTAAACGATCAAGGCGTCCGTACCAGCCCTAGCCTGTTCCAGGCGTTCAGATAGTGGGGAAAGCGCGAATAGTTGGGGAAGGCGGGAAGAAAAGCGAGCGAAAAAATTGCTTCCTCTCCCCAGCCTCCCCGCAATTTTTTCGCTCGCTTTTCTTCGCGTCTTCCCCAACTATTCGCGCTTTCCCCACTATCTGAACGCCTGGAACAGGCTATACCAGCCCAGGAAGAAGAGCCTAAAATAAAAATCTATAAAATTGACGGATCCTGCAAATTACAGTTGTTTATAAACTTTGTTTAACACTACAGTATTAGTATTTTACGTGTTTTGCCCGGCCCAGATGGCATATGAAATCACACGTTACCGTAGAAAAATTAAGTTAAACAAACAAGACAACATTACATTTCCTTGTTATTATATAGAAGTACAGTACGTGTAAAACCGAGATCCGCGAAAATTTGTTCCCAGCCGGCAAAGTCTGGAATCCGAATTCGCGCGAAAATTTGTTCCTGCGAAACACAAAAAGTCGGCAAATCACGACATTAAATTCCCACGAAAATTTCATGCCACACGGTATTTGTAATATCACTCTGAAAAGCAATAAAACATATTTGTATCACTAGCAACCTAAAAATAATGGTCCCGTTTTTTTAACAATTACTCTTCGAGTGCGCAAAAAGTATAGTATTGTTTTTTATTTATTTATTTATTTATTTATTTATGCGAAATACAATGGTATTGGTTGCATGTTGGCCAAGATAGAAATGGATTTCAATTTCAAGTTCTCCCCGTGTGTCTTGGAAAATCCTCTAAAAGCTGATTACTGTTTGTACTTCCTTAATGTAATCATCTCCATGTTCTAAGATCACTTTCATGTATAAGCAAACGGCCGTACTCAGTTAATATTTAGTGCAGTTTTGATGAAAACATAACAAAATCCCTTGACATTGTTCCTTTGAATAGGCAACAAATATTGTCTTGTATTTTCTACTCAGAATGCCTTATGTGAAGGGAAAGAAGTTCAGCATCCAGTTCACATTTAATCGGCTTTCTATGCAGATGGAACACCGCGCATGTGAGAGCATTGCATCAGTAAACAGGCGAGAAATGTGCCATGTACTTTTTCCTCAAAAAAGTCGTCCTAGGAAAAAAAAGATCAAGAATACGAAAATCAAGTAAGTTCAACTCTTGGGGATGATTGCGAGGTTCAAGCAGGAAAATAAACAATACATACCGGACATCCATCCGTTCACAAGGCCGACTCTCTTCCGGCTATTTTTTCGTTTTTCTCCACATATTTACTTCCATGAACGAGGTGTAGAGAATTAACATTAAGGCTTAAGGACATTTAACAAATAGATATATGTAAAGGCTAACCACTTTAGCAACTTCTAGGGTAATTTAGCCTACGGTTGTAATGCTTTTAGCAATAAACTATCTATCTAGCTATGTATCTATGTATCTATCTTTAGTTTTACAACAGTTATCAATATGTATCTGGGTGGATCTGTTATGTTAGCAAGCCGCTTATTAGCTTCTCTGCAGACAAATGGTTAGACACGTTATACTCGTCCGTACAAATCTCAGGAAATTTGAGTATATTTAATCTAAAGAGCTAGTAAGGACGCGAGAAAGCCTCTTGCAGTAGGCATCCTCCGGAGTTCTTTATATTCTGCATAAATTCACAATTTTATTGTCGCGCATCAGTGTCCAAACCAGCGAGAATCACTACAGTTACCAACTTATTTAATCGCACTCCTTTCTGTCTCAGAAGTTATTATGATCGCGATCTAAACAGCGAACAGAAACAAGCAGTTCAGAAGATTGTGTCAGGATCATCTCGTCCTGCTCCTTATCTTGTGTTTGGTCCTCCCGGCACAGGAAAAACTGTTACCTTAGTGGAAGCAATCAAACAGGTATAGTCTTGTTTTTTTCTTATCACATCGCCAGAATGGCTGCAGATGAAGATGATCGGCTCATGCCTTATAAGTAAAAAATGAAGGTGGTGAACTTTCCTCTTCCTTTTTTGTGTTGATCCCGCTACAAGATAGGCTCGATTTCCAGTCGTCATTTGTGCGCCCGTGTTCCTTCGCGATTTCAAAACCGCTGAAAATCGAGCCTAGCTGCAAGAGTACCGTATTTCTCGATAAAACGCCGGGCCCCGAATAAACGCCGGGTATAATAGAGGAAGTTGTAAGTAAGCCCATCAAACGTTTATTTGTGGTATAATAAACTTAAGATTTATAATTAAGGGCAAGGTACACGGCTGCCAAGAAAAACGAATAATAACCCTTTCTTAAAAAATGACGGGCGAGGAAAAACTGCTGATTCAAAGAAACTAGGCCAAGTTCGACATAAACGCCGGGGGCGTTTAATTGAGAAAATACGGTACCTCAGTTTTCTCTTGAGTAAAAGCATGCGCTGACAAAATACATATGGCCATAACACACAGGTCCACAACCTGGTTGATTCCAGTATAATTCTTGCCTGTGCGCCTGAAAACAGTGCCGCTGACTTGTTGGCTGAAAGATTACTGAGTCACATTGATAAAAACACAATATTCAGGATGTATGCTTCATCAAGACCCTGGGAATCTGTGCCAAAGTCACTGAAGGTAAATTAAAAAACAATTTTCATAACAGGCCGATGGAAAATTCATTTTCCATCGGCCTGTTATCATATGAAATGTCTCGCTTTTATAACAAGCATAACGCAACTCGGAAATGGCCTATTTGGAATTATCATTGCCATTTCGCATGCCCAGTATTATTTAAGGTAAGAACCGTGCAAATTCCAACTCAAATTCGCGGGAAGGGAAGAGGGAGAGGGAGGGAAGGGTCAAGAGGGCGCCCTCAGAGTGCGACTCCACTAAAACCTCTTCCCAATTGAAACGGTTTCCAACATCTGCCACGCAAACTATGGAGACATGGAAAAATGAGACATGAAAAATGCAGACATGAAAAAATTCTTTATTTAAACCAATATTGCTGAATCGAATCTTTCAACACGTAAATAATAAATAAATCACTTTATTTGAGTGTCAAAGGTATTTAGCACGCGAGTACTAATTGGAAGCCGGGAATCAAATCCGGGCCACATTGTAGGGGGGGGGGGGGGGGGGGGGGGGGGGGGGGGGGAGGGGGCAGTGCTCTCACCAATTCACCACCCCTGCACCCTGTACGTACGTACGTACGGACAATTCAAAGCAATTCTGCTTGAAAGTTCCAAAGTTTATAAATTATTATACAGCGATCCACCAAGTCATACAACGGCCGTTTGTATTTGTTAACAAATCCAAATTAATTCCTCAACTGCTTCAAGTCATGTGACGGTTTTCTGCCAACTAGAGTCTACACATTTAATGAGTTCTTTGTTGTGGTCAACAGGACGCCAAAGTCGTGAATTTTGATCCCGTCTCACATGAAGTATTTTACCCTTCTAAAAAGGAATTGATGGAGTACGGTATTATTGTAACCACTCTGATCACCGCTGGAAGGTAAATGATGAAATCAAAATGATTGCCAAATCTTCAGGTCATTATTAAATAGAAGCAGACAGGGTAGCCATAATTTAGGCTTAAAGTGGAAGGCGAGTATCGAAAGTAATTTCGTGCATTGCTACGCTTTGTGATTGGCTAAAAAGCCTCGCGCCACCTTCTCAACCAATGAGAAGTAAAACCATCACCGACCGCAACATGCTTACACGTTTTTTTTTTCGCGCTTGACGACGATGACGTCATGTATTTGCTTTGAGTTCTGATTGGTTCATTGGATTATCTGGCTCTGTTGTGATTGGCCGAAGTAATTACTTTGGTTTTGGTTTTACGGCACTCATTTGACACTGATTTGCTGACAGACTTAAATCTTTTAGCTGCAAGAAAATTATAGGTCTTCAGTTTACAACTACCTCCCACAGAATAAAATAATACTTAAGCTCCCAACATCTTAAACGCAAAATGGTTTATCTGCACAAACAATTTCATTCGGGATTTAACTAATATCTAAAAAAAGGCCCCCTCCCCCACCCCGTGAAGAGCCCAGAGCTTATGAAATGGCGTTTAAACACCAGATGCACTACATCTAACAGGACGCTAAAGTAACAGTAACTCAACCTATGAACCTTTAATTTCAGGTTTGTCTCAGCAAAATTTCCTCGCAATCACTTCACGCACATTTTCATCGACGAAGCCGGCCATGCGACCGAGCCTGAGTGCATCATCCCCGTTGCGGACCTCTTGGACCCTAATCACCCCAGGGGCGGTCAACTGGTTCTCGCGGGAGATCCTAAACAGTTGGGACCAGTCCTTAGATCACGAACCACGCAGGAACTTGGTCTTCGTAAGTACCATAAACGCTCTATTAATCCCCCTCTCTAATAAGCCCCCCCCCCTCTTGAGCTTCAAGATTTTAATAAGCCCTCCCTCTCTGTTAAGCTCCCCCCCCCCCCCCCCCCCCCCCCAACCCCAGCGTCACAACACCACGGAAGACACTTAGGTCGTATTAAAATCGCATTATATTCTTGAACTCAACATTTCAAACTTCCAATAACATATGGGACAGTTTCAATACTTTCTTATAAAGTTCAGAGAGAGAGAGAGTTTTAAATAATCCCCCCTCTTTTATGAAGAGAGGGGGCCCCTCTAGAAGGTCAAAAAATAAATAAGCCCCAGGGGGCTTAATAGAGCGTTTACGGTATTTCAAAACGAAGTAAGAGCAGTTTTAAAACCAACATTAATGTAATTACTCTCGCCAATCACAACAGACGCACGCAGGCAATCCAATTAGAACTCCCAGCAAATACATGTAGCATGCGTATTCTTGTCACCAAGCCTCGCTTGCCCGCGCGATTACTAGATCCAGAATGGACTGATCGTAGGATGGATTTCCGCCCCCTCTATCGTGTCCGGGACTTCCTTCCCAAGATGAGAAGAAGGGGAGGAGCGAGGGATCATTTCCGCGAACAGCGGCTGGTTAGCGAGCCTAGACTCTTTAAAACATTTTGGCACGTCCTTGCGACACGGCGTCTGCACAATCTTTTCTACTCCAAAGTCCGAGAAATCTTTTTTACCACTTCGTGGTAATTACTCTCCTCCAAGGAGTTTCGTTCATGAAGTAAATGTCACAACCACTTTGTTTCTCCTCACTTAAAACTTCTCTTTGCTACCATAGCATGTCTCGCTGAATATCCGCTCTTCGATAATTTTTTTTTTTGACAGAACTATCACTTCTGGAACGCTTGATGAATCAATGCAACACGTATTTTCGCGATCCCGCCACTGAAAGTTACAATTCGGATCTGTTGACCAAACTCGTGAATAACTACCGCTCTCACCGAGCCATCATCGAGATTCCCAAAGAACTGTTTTATGACAATAAGTTGAATGAATGTGCGGGAGATTTCAGGTGAGATGATCGACAAACTGCACCGCCATCTTGTTTAGCGTTGTTGGCTGAGCGCCAGTCTGCAAATGGACCGCCGTTCTCATCTCTAGAGCTTTCGTTTCTTTTGGTCAGCGGTTGACGTATGGACCTTTGAGAAATCGTAGAGCTCTGGGGAGGAGATCGCAGACTGATGACGTAGGGTATGAAGCAGCGCTTCTCAGGTCAAAGTAGTATATGTGAATTGGTTAAAGTAAATTTGTAAACCAACCAACGGAAACAAATGTAACTAAAAGCAGGTTCCTGCTATAAGTAAGTCCTGACACGGAGTTGTGCACGGTGGTTTAGTGCATGGCTGTGCGTTGGACATTCTACCAGAGAGGAGCGATCGATAGACAAGCATCCCATACCAAAGAAGGAAGGAGTAATGACATGACCAGGATTGCACGCAGAGGGGGCACTCTACTCCATGACAGGCATCGCAAAGTGTCCTCAATGATAAAAGTTCACCACAACACACATAATTCTGTCACATACGAAGTATTCTGAAAATGTCAAATTAAATATGAGGTGTTTGTTAAACAATAAGTGGAAGAGGGTTTTGTGTAGTAAATATCCTAGTTGTTTCGTACAAAGAAAACCGGAGTTAATGGTCTGCCGTGGTAAAATAACCAGGCTGATTCACGGTACCGAAACGACTATATTTGTAAAATATCCATTAAAATTTCGAAAGGCATAGCCTTTCTTCTTCAGGGTCTAGCTGTGTACAGCAGTCCCCCTCCCCTTCCCCCTCCCTCCCTGAGGGGAGGGGTGGCTGTACACAGGCTACTGCCGTGGTCGAATGCGACTTAACCTTCTTAAATTTCCCCAATTAAAGGAACGTAATGCTCGGCTGGGAAGAGCTCCCTAACAAGACCTTTCCGATTATTTTCCATCCCGTGTATGGCAAAGACGAAAGAGAAGCATACAGTCCTTCATTCTTTAACATACCCGAAGTAGATACAATTGAGTGCTACCTGGAGAAACTGTTGGACGACAGTGTGAGAAGCAGGGGATTGAAACATCTGCGACCTGAGATGATTGGAGTGATCTCCCCTTACAAGAGACAAGTAGGTTAATAATGAGCCTAGAAATAATATCCTGAACTAGCATCGTTTAGAATATATTGTTGGTTGATTTCTTTTTGTTTTTGGAAATGTTATGGACCGAGCTGTATGGAGGCGACGCTTTCCGCAGAGATTCAATAGGGCTGAAGCGTGGTTTTACCTGAATTTGAATGAAATTTTGAGAGATTAAAGAAGGGATAGAAGAAAGAACGTGATTTTTGGAACACCAACAGACAGTTGATACCCACGCAAGAGCACCCCAGGTAGCTAGTGGACTATTTTTTGTCCGTCTACTAATATTTCTTCAATATTTCTTAATTCTCTAAATTTTACAAATCCTTTGAGAAAAAATATTTCCTCCCAAACATACCCAAAAATTTACAAAACACGCTATAACATAACTTCTTGAGATGAGCGAAGGGTTTTTGGATTGCTGGAAATGTGAACGCGATATTTCCATAAAACCCATTGAAAGTGGCGGAAAAATGGTATCAAGGTAGAGCCCCCTCGCCCCCCGCCCCCCTTAAATCTACTATACCTAATTAAGGCACGGATTTACGAGCGCTCCATCTTAGCAAAACCAATTAACTATTTCGAATCCGTTAGATGCAACTGGATTGATTTTTTCGTTTTAGGTCCAAAAGATTCAGAAGATGATTGAAAAGAGACGCTTTGGTCCCGAAATTAAAGTCGGCAGCGTGGAGGAATTTCAAGGACAAGAAAGACGAGTGGTCATCTTATCAACTGTCCGTAGTACCAACAAAGAATATCTAGACATGGACAAAGATTTCCATCTTGGATTTTTAGATAACGCGAAGGTAGGATCATCTTAGTAGTTACATCTTAACTGTTTGTACCGTATTCATTCTAAGCTAATGAATGCCCTGTCTCTAATAGACGCCCCTCTCTAATAAACGCCTCCATCCCTACCCCCAAATCCTGTTTGAAAAATATGAGCAATAAAAAGAATGTATCAGAAACCCATAAGTGGGTTGAAACGTGCAACTGTCTCTTGTACGCTTCAAAACAAGCTTCCGATTATTCAATTTGCTAAGAAGTTGTTACAGCCATATTTGGAAAATAAAGATAAAAATATTAACCAATCAATTCGCTAGAACAACTTTCTTCCCATCTCGAGGAACCGAGATGTTTCCAAATATGGTACCATGCAAAAAAGGAATATTCGGAAGCTGTGAAAAATTCATGCGCGTTACACGTTTCAACCCACTTATGGGTTTCTGAATGTATACATTGACAGTGCAGAAACACGGCTAAAAACCAGCCGTGTGTTATCCCTGTTGCACGAGAGCAGAAAACTGGTTCGGACATTTTGCTAAAAAATTAACTGCACTTGATAAGCTATCCCTATTTTACTCTAAATACTTCTGAATTTTCTTTTGTTTATTTTCAGCGATTCAATGTAGCCATTACCCGCGCCCAGGCCCTATTGATCATAATAGGAAACCCAGACATGCTTCGCATGGACAAGAACTGGACAAGGTTAACAAAAACCTCTTTTTCTACATTATTAACTTAATATCTTGGTCATTGATTAAGATGAGAATTTCACTAGCTTTACAAGAGTGTATACTTCATTTATTGCCGCAACCAATGAACATTTAACAGCTGTCCACGGACGTCTGCTTTCTAGTTTTGAGCGCTGATCATGTCAGGTCTATAGCTAACCGTAGTGAGTAATTGCTGTGCTTTAGTGCAATCTATTATTTTTTTAACAAAGCAACCTAGATATACTGACAATGTGTCAAATGCAGACTATTCCACATCTAAAACAACAGTCTTGTTACTTACCCATAGACATAGACACATAGACACACATAGACACAGTCGCAGATTTCTGAGAGAACTTTAGGCGATACTGCGTAGATCGTTAAGTAAGGAGGGGTATCGCTTAGGCAAGGCTTCTTCCGATTATGGAGACATGTAGTGTAGTTCTAACTTTTGAGTCTGTGGACGAAATCCTATGGTGTGACCAATCAAATGAAACCTCTTCAGCAGTACTTTTGCATAGTACCATTTGTTCTAACTTTTGAGTCTGTGGATGAAATCCTATGGTGTGACCATTCAAATGAAGCCTCTTTGGCAGCACCTTTGCATGGTACCATTTGTTTTTCAAATTTTACAAAATGAAATTTGAGATTTTTCTTGAATTTTGATTTTTGGCACTCTTGGAGTTAAAGGGTTAATGACCAACAATGCAAACCTTCCATGCATTGTTGCTGAAACCGCACAATTTCGTTTTAGTTATGCAATTGTCCTCTTCAGTGTCTGATATAATGATAATCTGATAATTAGGTTTTTAGAGTACTGTGATGAGAACAACGCCTATATTGCAGTAGAAAGGAAGGACAAGGATGAAGAGCTTGAAGACATTGTTAGTACTCTAAGGAGACTCGACCTCTGCTCAGCTGCATCAGTAGGTATGGAAGTATACCAGCCTGAGCCGAACAGCCCGTTCTGCATTCTCCCCCACCCCTAAAAAAAAAGGTCTGAGAAGTCAGCTGGGACATTGTACAATGATAGTTTAGCTCTACCCAGATCTGGGTACTGTCCCCCAAAAATAGATCGGAGGGCGTGTACTCCCCTAATCTGAATGCTATAGATATGTGCTGCCACAATCGATTATCGATGAACCTTTTGGGGTCTGAAATACGGGATAAATTTTGAGCATTGTTGGTAACTTCTTTTTGCTTGTGGTCTAAAACAGAATACATTTCTTTGTCGTGTTAGCCTTGAAAGAGGGAAACAAATTTGGGTGGATCTGAAAATATAGTACGAAAAACAATATACGATATTTTAGTCTGAAATGAGGTTAGAAATTTCGATAGAAATTAGAGCACTGGGTGACACACCCCTCTTAAAATGTAACATATCCCCTGTGATGAGTGATTGCGTTTTGCTACGTTCTTGCACGTGTCATTTAAAATAAAACTATATTTTAGGGTGCTGGAGGCCTTATAACTTTATTAGTTTTGTATTCTACTCATCGAATGTTGCGAAATTTTAAACGCAAAAATTTAGCCAGCTAATTTTGGGCGAATTCTAGACCCCGCGAAAATAAACTGCATTAGGGCATCAGTGATATGTTTGTATGACCAGTGGCAATCCTTGATGATATCAGTAGCTATGCCTTTTCTGTTTCAGATTTTACGGATTCAGAAATCAGTCAGCGGCAACTCCAAGAACACCCAGAGTGGACTAGGAACGAGTGACGTCACACTGCTTCAGTTTCCAGCGCAGCCAAGTCTTTTTAACCAACTTCAAGGTGTTTGGATACCCAGCCGATTCGCATATAATTAACCGCATATAAGCGAGTCTAATTAACATCAAATTGCCGCATGCAAGCGGTTAAAGTAGGCCCTATTCACCTACCGAGAAATAACGAAAATAAAGCTGATCTCAAACTGGCTTTTGTCTTTCACTTGAACATTTTACATAAAGTAAAACTCTTTTTTTTAGTAAAAGAAAGAAAAAGATCAGAAGGGTGTATGCCTTGAACCCGAGTCGTTTGCTTCATAACTAATACCCATATCCACTACACCAAGGAGGGCTAGCTGAGAGGAGCTGTAATTTTTAACATATTTATAGAGTTACCCATAACCATAAATGAAAGCTAACCGTTTTAAAATCAGTGCTTAACCCTAAACACTGCAGATCAGTGCTAAACTGAAGCTATTTTCTCTCAGTTCTGTGTCTAACGTCAGTAATATAAAGAATACTACTGTTAGGTAAATAGGGCCTATTTTACCGCTTGCATGCGGTAATTTGATGTTAATTAGACCCGCTTATATGCGGTTAATTATATGCGAATCGGGTGGGATACCTGATGAACCGCTCTTTTAAAGAATCTGACCCACCCAGTTTGCATTGCGCGCCTACGTTGGTTCATGCGCCATTTTCAGGGCCCTCGAAAGTCCATACTGTATTGTAGATGAGAAATTCACTCGTGCAAGAGGTGATATGCTTGCCCAAATATGGAATAGAGACGTATCATAACAATAAGAGAAGCACGCAATGCACACTGGGTGGGTCAGACACTTTTAAGTGTTTGATACAGCTTCTCAAACTGTTGAATAAATTGGGCGCCACGAAGCTCTCGGAACGCCTCACAGGATTGGCTGAGAAAACAATATAACAAACAAAAGAACAATGGACCCTAGCCCTGAAAATAAAACTAGGAGTTATCGAAATAAGTGAAGTGCGTTTAACTTTACCCAGCTTGCACGAAAGGCGCTTTGTTTATTATCCATTCTGTAGACTGATCTTCATTGTTTTTATGGGAGGTTTGAAAAATAGGGATTCCACTGTCTGTTTATAATACAACGTGAATGGTGTCCACGATAGGTTTTTTGGGATCCGGGATTTGGCATATTTTTAGGCCGGGATTCGGGATATTGGTGGAAAATGGGAGCGAGTTTCGGTAATGTAATTATAAACGGGACGCAAGATTTAGCGATAATACTAACCGGGATTCGGGAAATGTCTCTTTTTAAAATGAAGAATCTGTAATTATTCAAAATGGCGCAGAAAAGGTACATCCCTCCAAAAAATCTCGATTCTTCGCCCTTGGCCAGATTAGGATTGCGTTCTCCTTTCAGTCGAACGCAATAAAAATAAAATAAAACAATAGAGCTGCGTCATAACCAGGTCCAATAAAACTAGAGATTCTAAAGCGCTTCTTGGCACCTGAAATTAACGTTCTTATAAAATCATTAATAATTTACGAGGAAAATACAAAGAAATGATAGAAAGGAATAGCAGGCTAAAGAAATAAAAATATATGAAAACATCCATGTAATTGTGTCACTCATTATATTTTTATCAATTACAAACAGAATCAATAATTACACCTCATTCGATGGTTCAACAGATAATACGCGCGGATATTTTATGACTTGCGTAGTATGTTTTTGAGCCCCGAAGGGGCAAGAAAAAATGCGAGCAATGAGTAAAATGTCTTATTCGACTGAAATTCCTTTTAATTTTGCTTCTGTATCTTCAAACAAACCGGGATAATAAGGTGTGATAAGACAATCTACTGTGCAATACGCTCGGGTATTTTGCGTGTTCTCTTTTTCTTATTTTAGGTAAAATTACGTCACAGTCGAATATTTAACAATTAGACCCGTAGCCCGAAAGGGCTACGGGTCAATAGCCCATGAGGCGAAGCCGAATGGGCTATTGACCCGTAGCCCTTGAGGGCGAAGGGTCTAATTGTTTTAGTATCACCCAACTAGTCGGACAGAAAAAGGCAATAATAAAAAAAAGCAATTGCAAGTTGAAGAAATATTTATTTGGGAATAAAACGAAAAATAAAACCGGCGAATTTCGCTACTCGATGACTATTACTATTAGACCCCTAGTAGCGTAGCCAATCAAAATGCAGGATTTGCATTAGTCCACTAGTTGGGTGATACTAATAACTAATAGTAATCCACTATACCATACTTCCTTGTTGTTTCTGTTGCCCTTGAATAACTACCCCACTTTTGAGAAAGGTGTTTAAACAATAATTTATCATTTCTCTAAAAGATTACCTTGAATAAAAATGTTATCTTTGAAGAATCTTTTCATTTCATATTTTCGCACAGTAATGGTTCACCAAACAAAATGAAAATAGAGCTTAATCAAAGGTTACACCTCCGTTAAATAGTTGTCCACAGCTATTAGAGTGATTTTCGTAAGACCGTGAAACAGTACCTAGCAATTAATCAAAATTAGACAAAATTAGCTAAAACTGAACAAAAGAAAACAATGGAATTAGTGTCTAATAGTGCCTATTAATGCCTACTAACTTAGTAACTGTTTCACAGTCGTACGAAAATCACTCTACTTGAAATGACAGTACAAAAACATTAAATATGTTAGACATGTTAATGTAACTAAGAAAATGATTGTGCAAATAAACTGAAATAAACTTGCTGCTGGAATATGTTTTATTAACAATGCAACCATTCAATTTTTGACAGTATTCTACAGGGTTATAACTCACCACTAAAAAAATGGATTTTTTTATAAACCGTTTTCGCTTTAGTGGTTTTTTTAGACTGTAAAACAGTCATATTTTTAGTTGGTCGTACGAATGTGCAACTTTGAACGAAAGGTCAGGAGCAAGTGTGAATACAGAGAGTGGGACTGGGGAGAGGCGCTAAAAATACTTGTTTTGCCTCACACCCCCATAGGGCGTGTGAGGCTTTGACAGTTTTGCAGTCTATGGTTTTATATAAGCCACAAAATACCATGGAGTTAATACACCTTATTGAATTGATCCTTCCGTTTTGTTTTTCTTTTGTCCCTTTTAGTCGAAATGGTCACTGACTATTACACTGCATTTTACAGGTTAAGTAAAATCACGCTAACTGTTACAACATTTCCTGCATTTATATATCACAAATTTTATCAGTACAGTCGTTGAAAAATTTGTCCGGTTTCATAATGTACACTGTACTTGGGTGTGGCATTTTGGATGACTTTGTTGTGTCTTTCTCCAGTAGAAAGGGACATAGCTATTTTTGAAATTGCCCTTGCGCCTTCTCTTGTCTTCTGCTTGAGTTTGTATGGAATGTTTTGTCTTGATATTTTCATGACACCATTCTTTTGTAAGACCTCTCTCTACATTCTTATGACTTGCTGTTTCCATCAAGAAGATCTTTTGCCTCATTTATTTTTGCAGCCAGATATGGAGACCCACCTGTGAAATGGTAAAAAATCACTGGGTTGAGTACCCATGTTCATGACAAGAACTGAATTGTTGACTTTCTCGGGACAAAGTATACTTTGTCTGTACGGGTAATTCATATTTACTGGGCTCATTATATACATAGAAAAAAGGTATGGGCTTTTTAAAAAGACAGCAAAAACTGACTGTAATAACAAGGTGTAAAACTCGTGCCAAAAGCAAATGCTGTGAAATAAAGAAAGCCATGTCACTTGACAATGCAAAAACAATACATTTATTTAAAACAATACTTAAGTATGGAATGATGCAGGGTTTTTGTTAGAGCAGGGACACCGGCACCTTCACTCGGCTATTTCAATTCATGACCCGGCTATTTCTCAGGAAAATGTGCTAAGATATTTGAATAAAAAACTGCTAAAGTTAATGGGCGATTTGATCTTTATTGTGAGTGAAATAAAACTGTGCTTCGTTACTAATGACTCTTTTATGGCAGTTAAAACAAAGACCCAAATTGGTCAGAAATGGCTTAAAATGTACACTTTGGGCCTCAACTGGGACTGCATGCCAATAAATGGTCCCTGTTATTGCAAACCTTAACGAAAACCTTGGGATGCCTCTAGAACCATATTCTTTAATTTCATGCAACAATTAATGCCTTGAAAAAGCAATGTTAACTGAGGGCCAAACTTTTAAATAAGAACTATTCTTTAGCCTGGTCATTCAAAACCATCTACATCCACAAAAGCGGGGTAAAATGCCTTAACCGTTACAACAATAATTTTATATTGACCATCTCTAAACATCACTACATCTGTGATATTAGTAGAGACTGCAGGTCACTAGATAAAGAAAGGAAGAAAAACAAAAACAAAACAAAATAACATTCAACTCACCTCTGTCAGGGTGATTTATAAGCATGATTCTTCTGTGAGCCTCTCTGACCTTGACTTTGTTAGCTGAAGGACTTAAAAAAGCAAACAAAACAAAAAATTTATTTTTATTTTATTTTACACATCTTTGGGGTACTATAGAAGAATAAATTATCACTTTTTTTTAATAAAGAACAAAAAGTCAGGTATAAATAGAGGCGTGCATGTATTTAGTGAAAAGTTGTGTCATATGGCTGGGTATTTTTAAGAGTTGGTTTTTATTTTTTCTTACCTAAAGACTCAAAAAAATAAAAACTGACAAGTAAAAATAACCAGCCATATTACACAACTTTTCACAGAATACATTGTTTACTATCATACAACAGTCATCTTTCTCCCAAATCTATGTTTTTGAAAGTGTTTTCCCTAGCGCACAGAAGAGTGTAATAATGTGTCATATTTGAACTTGTTTTGGTGCGTATTCGCACTCTTAAATGCTATGTTGAATAACAAATACATGCAGTGGTTACATTCATGTCACCATTCACAACTTATTTTTTGATGCTGGAAACTGATGTTGAAAAAAATGTACTTTGAAGGTTTCATTTTGTTATTTACAAAACTGCAGTTAATTACGGTACAGTGATTGACTGCTAAGGTCATCAGGTGCCAAGTTGCAAGAGGATCAGTACATCAGTAATATGCCAATATGCAAATTATGAGGGTTTAAAGAAAAATAATTTGATTTCTATAAAGACTACAACACTAACAGCAGTTCAATGCCACTATTTTAAACTACTCCACTGGAAAAGCACAAGGCTCCAAATCATTATTACACGTTTGATCTACCTCCATGAATTTTTCCTACTGATATAAAGTACATGTATATCTTAACTTAATGGCATTCAAGTAAAGGGACATTCCATTGGAAAGTCAAGTACCGCATACCTGATTCCAAGCACTAAACCAGCTTCTCTTTTTGTCATTTTGGGCTCAAATCCTCCCCTGTAATAATGGCTGAACTCCTATAGATTAGAGAAAAAATGTTAGATGTAGTGCAAGCATCAACCTTGGCCTTCTTTAAACAGAGGCTTGCCAGTCTTGATTACCAGACATGACCATTCCTTTACTTTATTTACTGATTTGTTATTAAGTTTTACTGTTATTGTTGTAAATGTATATTTTTAACGCTTGCGAAAATCTTCATAAGTGAAGGAGGCAAGTTTAATGGAAGAAAAAGAAGATAACAAAGGTCAATTTAGATTTTGAGATTCCCATAAACAGATAGCTTTTCCTGTCCACTTGTTTACCCCAGTAAAAATCAAGTCTCCCAAGTCAAGCCTTCATAAATGGATGGGATAGGTAGGATGTGGGAGTAGGCCTGGGGTGATACATGTAGGTCTAGCAGAGTACAGGATAAGATTATGCCGAACATTACCTAAAGATTGCCAAAGCTACATACAGGGATTCTGACAGGGTGCGGGAAAAAAATGAAAATTGTGCGGGAGTTTTGGGGCAAATTGTGCGGGAAATAACTTCGATTGTGCGGGAAATTGTGCGGGATTGCGCAATCCTGTGACCAACCAAATATTCTAGCCAGGCCAGAAAAAATATGAAAGGGAGGAAACTCTGCCTAAACGAAAAATACAAATAGATGTTTTAATTGGGGATTAAAATGTACCCAGCAATCGCCAATTTGCGGCTGTTTTTCTTCACCGAAGTTTTTTTTGTCCCAACAAAATCGCATTGCGTGACACGATGAACTCGATCGGATAAAACCGAAATACCACCTCAAAATAAAATGTTCCCGATCTGAGCGAGTTCCTTTATGAAAAATCCGTACATTTTATGTAGTGTGAATAATTTCCAGTAAAGGACTCACACAATTTCTTCGAAAGTGTGCCGCAAAAACACAACCCCGAGATGTATGCAAATTTCGTGCTAAATGAAATTTGATAGCATGTTTGTTTTGCATTTTCCTGAATGAAAACGTCTTTCACTTGATTGAAAAAATCAAATCCAGTATTCTGATCAGAACCTAATAATTTTCTCCTATCAATCCGAAGTTCCAGCACTTTAATAGTTTGTTTGTCGCTCCGCAATTTTGATCAGTTCTTTGCGAAAATAATTCAGACAGTGACATTCATTTCGGCGCGACAGTACATTTCTTCGGTGTTTCTTCTTCGGTCGCGATCCCCAACATATTAAACTGAAAAAGGCAGCGAAGGCGCTCAAAAAAATATTAACATGCTGCTAAAAAAAACGACATAATGTCTGGAAAATGACAACTAAAAAGCTACGGGAAAAATTCGGTAGGAATTTGGATAGAAGTAAAACTGAGAATAGTTCCCAGGACGGCGAAGAGAACGCCTTGTTGTTGTTATATCGATCCGCTCGAGCTGTTCGAGGAAAGCGGGGGATTTCTCGATTGTTTGGAAGGAAAATGGGCTGAAAATAGCCTAAAATGTTTCTCGAAATCTTGGTAATCAATAGAAATACCTGATTTAATTAAAATTTTAAGGAAATATTTCAGTATTGTGCGGGATTGTGCGGATTTTCAGGAATTGTGCGGAATTGTGCGGGTTTGACCGAATTGTGCGGTCCCGCACCCGCGCACCCTGTCAGAATCTCTGTACATATAGAAAATCTAGGGTTCTAGGGGGATTTCTGTACCGGTAATAGAGGGGACAGTGGTAAAATGGTTAATGAAACATGCCTATGCATTAAAAAATACAATATTATTGACTTTAACTCAAAGATCAGATGAACACCCTTTCTGAGAAAGGCAGTTGAATCCTGTCTCGTGCATGTGTGTTTAGAATGCAACAGAGTATCCTTGTGGAAGCCCTGTTTGTCACTTTGGGCACATCCATGTGAGTGGCTATATCATTCACTTGAAAAATGTTACCTAGACTTTCAATAAAGTCCTTCATCTTATGTTTATAGCCCGCCAGAGGAAGGACTTTTTACACTTGATTGGCGCCATTTTTAGCGACCCAAAAATGGGTCGCTGCGCTTAGACCAATCAGAGTAGCCGAGAGTAGCCCTTGGGGACAGAACTGTCAATCACAAGGAATTAGGCGCAATGAAACGTGACTTGCAGTTGAAATTCAACAATGGGGTCGGTTGCAAAACAATCGATAGCATTGACAAGTCACGCCACTCCACATTTTTGGCGCGAAATGCAAATGAAAACCCTTCAAGCGAGACAAGTCAACCTCTCCGTCGCTCGCTCGGCCGCTTCGCAGCCTCAAAAGCTCGCTTCGCTCGCTTTACTGTGAAACTCGTGAGGTCAACTTGTGGCAAGTCTAAATGTTACCCTGCAAGTGGTAGTTACTTGCTTTCTTTATTTACATGAACCTGTGTGTTAAAAGCACAGTAACCTCTGCTAAAAGGAAAGCATTAATTTACCACTACAAAATATGATATAGACAACTTGAAACTAACTTTGGAGAGACCAAACTCCAATGTTGTAAGACTGTCTTTTAGACCTATAATTTGATTAGGTTATCAATAGCATGGAATACTTTACCTCAATCAGTCAAGAGCATGGAGGATCATCAAGGATTTAAGTTAGAACAAACTTTGTTCTCTTTCTACAACCATTGAGAACATATCTATCAATCAATTTGCTCTTGTTTGTAACAAGGATTTGGTAAATTTCAAATAAATTTAATTTTAATTCATGAATTTAAATAATTTTTATTTTAGGGTTTTTACACAATTGTCAAGTTGTAATTATTACATTTTTGTAAATTTATGCTAAGATTTTTATACCATTTTTGTATCACAGGTCACATCAGCTTAATGCTGCCAGTAACTGACCTGCATCTCCAAATAAATTATGTATGGATGGATGAATGTACACTGTTATCATTGACAGCAATGTAATGTAATAATTCTAATTACTTGGCATGACTGGCTGTCAATTTGCGAACACAAATATCAATTCCTGTAAAAAACGGCGTATATGCCGCACCTTTTCACCCAAAATTTTTGCTCAAAATCAGGGTGTGGCTTATCTGTGAGAACATCTGCAAAAGGTTACTGTACTTTCTGTTCACATGACCAGACTTTTTGAGCCTTGAAATTAAGATTTTCTTTATTTGAGGTACAAATGTGGAGCAAAACTTCTTTAACTTTAGAAGACATAGAAAAGTGCATCTTCTTTCTTTAACAAAGCTGCCAGAGCGCCCCTGAGACCAACACTCAAATTGAACAATACGGATCCGCATCAAACATGTGACACAGGATTGAAGTGTTTTGTTTATGTTGTGGTTTAAATTTTTCTTTGGTTTGAAAATTTTCAAACCAGTTTAAATTTTGTTTTCCTTTGTCTTAGATTATGATAATGAATCAAGGACAAAGGAAAATAAAAATTAAACTGGTTTGAAAATTTTTAAACCAAGGAAAAATTTGAACCACAACATTTATAAACAACAAAATTATTTGTGGCTAAAATTTTACAATTATTGTAAAATTTTAGCCACAAATTGTCAAAATAGCAGTGTTAAAACAGTGCTCACTATCTTTGTCAGACAATTTGAAGCTTTTGAAGAGTCTGTAAACAAACAGCCACCTTGCTTAACCTTAGTAACCAGGCTAAACAAAAACAAATGAATGGGGTTAGTTTCTAGAGAAACTGTGGTGCTGCGTCGGTGGGGGGATGAAACACGAGAATTTAGTTTTATCGACTGAGTCGATAAGGTAAATTGACCACCGTAAAGAGATTCAAATAGCTGACGTTTCGAGCGCTAGCCCTTCGTCGGAGCGAATCAAGGAATTGTGGGTAGTGTGTGGTTTTATATAGTAAGCGGTGGAGCTACGCTATTGGTGGAAATTTGGTGACGTGAAAAACAAATGTAGATTAGTTGAATGAAAAGCGTTCGTTGATTCCGTGGGGTTTGAGAGTGCCGATTTGAAAGATGATTTTTTGTTCTAGGTTTTTACGGCTTTCTGTGTTACCCTGGTGTAGGGAAACGCCGCAGATTGTCATGTGTTGTTTAGAATGGTTGGTAAGATTAAAATGGCGCGCGACTGGTTTGGATGCGTCTTTGTCATTTTTTTCAACGTCTCGGAGATGTTCACGAAAACGGTCGCCCAGTCTCCTCCCTGTTTCGCCAATGTATATCTTTTTGCAAAAAGTACATGTAATGCAGTAGATAACATTTACGGAGGTGCATGTAAAATGATCAGTGATTTTAATAGATCGTTTGGGTCCTGTTATTTTGTCCGCGTTGTGAATGAAAGGACAAGTGTTACATCGTGTGCGTGTGCATTTGAAAGTTCCCGGTACATCGTCAGATTTCAGAGCGCTCGTAACTAGAAAGTTGCCTATGTTTTTGTCACGTTTGAATGAAATTAGTGGGGGTTGTGAAAAAATTCTGCCAGTTTCGGGGTCGTTTTGGAGTAATTTGAAATTTTTTAAAATGATGCTTTTGACTGTGTTGTTGTGTGGGTGGAAAGTGAGGGTGAATGGAATTCTCTCGTTCTCTTCCTTCTGTGGCGTTTGTAGTGCTGACTGTCTGTCGATCTGTTGTGCACGTTGTTGGCCCGTATTAACAACAGAGTCAGGGTACCCACGTTTCTTGAAAAACTGGCACATTTCTTCTGATTTGTTGGAAAAATCAGAGTCATCACTACATAGACGTCGAAGTCTGAGAAATTGAGAATACGGAATGGCGTTTTTAACGTGCGATGGATGTGAGGATGAATGTAACAGATAACTGTGGGAATCTGTAGGTTTGTAGTGCACACTTGTAGATAAACTGTTACCGTTGATTGAAATATTAATGTCAAGAAAAGCGACTGAGGTTTCGGAAATTTCCCAGGTATATTTTAGAGCTGGATGAAAAGTATTGACAGAAGTTATGAATTGATTAAGTTCCTCTTTACTGGAAGAGGTAGCGCCAATGCAATCATCGATGTAGCGGCCGTAGAGTTCGGGTTTGGTTCCGTGGTACTGATTAAAAAATTTGTCTTCGATGTGGCCTACAAAAAGGTTAGCGTAGCTTGGTCCCATTTTGGTGCCCATGGCGACTCCATTTACTTGTTTGTAGTAGTTTTGGGAAAATGAAAAACAGTTAAGTGTCAAAACTAATTCGGCTAAGCGGAGCAGTGTTTCTGAGCTTGGGTTTTGAATGGAGCGCTGGTCGAAAAAATATTTTAGTGCTTGAAGTCCTTCGTCATTGGGGATGACGGTATATAAAGAGGTAATGTCCATAGTGAAAATTAATTTGTTTTCGCTGGCAAAACTGAAATCCCGGAAAATTTCGAGTGCGTGATTGGTGTCCTTAATGTACGAGGGTAGTGATTTGACAATGGGGGCCATGATTTTGTCTAAATAGCTAGAAATTAGTTCGGTAGGACAGCTACAAGCGGAAACAATGGGTCGGCCCGGATTGTTTGGTTTATGAATTTTAGGTTTGAAATAAACGCGTGAGGTTCTAGGAGTAGTGATGATGAGATTGTTGGCGGTAACTGGTAATTGTTGTTTAGTAATGAGGTCTTGGATAGTTTCTTTGACAATTTTTTGGTTGGTAGAAGTGAGATCTTTATCAACTTTGGCATAGAAAGCGGTGTCAGAAAGTTGCCGAAAAGCCTCTTGTCGGTAAAGGTCGGTCCGCCAAACAACTACCGCCCCGCCTTTGTCGGCCGCTTTGATAACAATGTCGCGTCGTTTGCTAAGACTTTTGAGCGCTGCCCATTCTCCTGTTGAAAGGTGTTCTCAAGAAACATGTTCTCAAGAAATTTACGCAGTTACCAAGCTTGATGTGGCTAAGAATGGATGCAGTTGGGATCAAAAGTTATGATATGGGATAATTTGATGGATAGAACCATGTTTACCACACATTATGTTGAGTTAATTCTCTGACTGTATCTTTTTATTTGAAAAAAAACTTTTTTGCCAAAAAATTTGAGCTTCAAAACATGGGGTGTGGTTTATCTGCACGTGCATCTTATACAACAGTGTTTGCAGTAACCAACATTCATTAGGGCAGTTTTAAACAGTGTTGTAAAACCAAAAACAAAGTAATTACTCTGGCCAATGACAATGGGTTTTATTACTTTTGGGGGTGTGGCACTGCTAAAGTAATAAAAGCCATAACAAAAGTCACAGAAAATCCAGAGAACCAATCAGAATGAGAATTATATACATGTAAGCTGGCACCAAGCATGGGCAAGTGCATGTAACTACAATAAGCAACAAAAAGTTGAGACACTGTAAACCAAAAACGATTTTTGTGCCATATTTATCACTATATCTTTCCATTCACTACACTCTGCCGCAGTTACCCCCGTCCCCCATCCGATGTTGTAGGATTGTAGCGACAGACCTGACTAAATGATATATATCATTGTCTGGGGGGATGGGGGTTGGGAATAACAGGGGTGGGCTGAAATGTGTCTCGTCCCAAAGAAAATGGGGCTCAAAATGACCATGTGTCAACAATATTGTCCCCATATAGGTGCTGCCTTTGCTATAACATCGGCAAATGGTCAGACCTTCGCGTGGCTCGGATGACCACGTAGAAATGGCGGTCCCGTCTCCCATGGGGACGTAAAATAACCACTGAGGACGTAACAAAACTCTGGCTGTGACCACCCTCAGGTCCATGCATTGTTCATGGGTGTGGTGGGTGAGAAGAGATCAACAATGGAATGATAGCAGCTGCCTGTGGCGCCTTCATAAGCTGACGTCTGATCTCATTCTCATAAGTGTATGTAAAGCACCATGAGACATGTGTGATATGTGCACTATGTAAGTCTCTCTCTCTCTAGACACCTTATTTAAAAAAATAAGTCGGGGTGGCCCTTTCAGAAGCCAGAGCATCAGTTATCAAGCAACCAGGTGTTGGTCAAAATTCTGATTGACTGAAAAAGTGGCATAAGTTTTCTTAACCAATCACAAAGCAAAAAAAAACAATCGATTTTCATTGATTTGACAACAAGACTAATTTCATTCCATAATTTATTTGCAACGAACTTACCGGTATTTTGGGAATAATCTTTGGGATTTGGTTGAAGTTAACCTTTCTTAACGCTATCATGGCATAGCGACCTAAACACAACACAAACACAAAAAACACACGCAAATTTCGTATCAGAACGCATACTGGCTGCACTGTCAGCATTAAACACGTGCAAAAACATCTCAAACAATCACGCAATTTACGAGAAAAACAAACCTGCAACCGCCGCTCCAGCCACACCAAGCCCTGCTAGTATAAGAGTAGTCTAAGAAAAAGCGAAAAAACAAGAGAATAACTAAAAGTGCACAGAAATATAGGTATAAAACTGCAATATTCTACAATTCAACCTACCATAATTTTACTTCCACAGTGACTGCAATGACGCAACAAATTTCCCAGAGTGCAACATGCTGTGGAAACAATCCCAGGGATCCAAGGGAGCGGGGAGTATCTGCATCCGGGGATTATTTCTTTACACGAGTCATTCCGGTTCCAAAATGGATAACTTTGAGGAAGATCCTGCAGCCGATTTTTTGGCGAGAGAACAAGACGATCTCGCTGAGTTAGGAGAGGATTTCGGCGGGGAAGAACCAAAGACTAACGTAAGTTTAACATTGGCTTAGTTTTAGAGAACCTAAGCGACATTAAGGTTACCATTTTCCTGATATTGGCGATGAAATACTTGACCATGTTAGCATTGTAGCGTCTTAAAAGAACAGTATTTCTTTACTTTTAAAGTGAAATCATTGCTGAAAGCCAGCTGTTTGTATTCAGGTTTTACTTGTGGTTATATGCTACTTCATATTCAGTTTCTCGTCGTGTTTGTGCCTGAAAATGGAAGGCTGCACTGCGCTGCTTTCAAATTCTGTAGTTTAATCATTTGATCCTTATTCGTAGTTGTCACCACCTAGTACATGAGGGAGGGTATTCTAAAACAGTGTTATAACAGCCAGGAATAGCTCTAAAGTTTTCAAAATGAGTTCATGTCCGTCGAGGAATACAAATTAAATACAAGATATATAAATTACAAGTTGTAAAATGTATTTAAATGCTGCAAGTTATTTATAAAAGACACTTTCATGATGTGTCATGCATGTATACAACATAATTTTATTAGGTATATTTAAAAGACAAAATTGTGTTATTTGTATTATGAATACATTTTCTTGTGACAGCCAGAATTCTTTAGTCATCCTTTTTCCTAGTCATAGTGCAATTTCATTAATATTTTTATTTGCACTTGTGCTGGGATACTAAAATTGTAAATAAAATATTAAAGAGAAGGCCTAGTTAATTGACCACAATCACTTCATTCTATTGCTTACACTAATGAAATAAATTTGAGTTTTTATAATATTTGCAGCAATCATATGTTTAATATCAAACATTTTTCCATTTTTTTTATTTGTCACTGGAGAAAAAACTGATGTTGAGGTGAAACATTAATGAAGTTACAGCTGTAGCTACATGTAGTTGAATGCTATGTTCAAATGCTATGTTCATACAGGGGATAGCTAGCTTAGTGGTAACTCCTGAATTTTGTCAGATGGTAAGGACCTTTTCTATAGCAAACATTCATCCAAATAACCTAGCTAGGATTTTAGAACTTTTGAAGTAGACTCAGACCTACATTGTAACCAACAAGACAAGTACAGTGTTGATGGGTTCAAGTAAATGTCATCTGCCAGCTAATTAAGACTAAAAAAAATAAAAAATGAAAATTTGGTTTTATCAACTAAGACGATAAGGTAAATTGGTCACTGTAAAAAAGAGTAAAAAAGTTGGAGCGTTAGCCCGTTCATCAGAGTAAATCAAGGAATTGTGTGGTATATACTAACAACAACAACCTTTTATTTGTACTCTCAAGTTAAAAATAGCTTTCAGTTGGAATAAAGGATCTTGATTTAAATAGAGGACTGGCTGCCTGGGATAACCATAGAGGCTAGAGAGTTCAGGCCAGGAGCTACGCTATTGGTGAAAAAATTGGAATGTGAAAAACAAGAATAAAAAGCAAGAAGAAGAATGAAAAGCATTTGTTGTTTCCGTGGGGATTAAGAGTGCCGATCTGGAAAATGAATTTTTGCTCTAGATTTTTGTAGCTTTCCATGTTGCCCTGGTGTAGGGAAATACCATACTTGCATTATATCATGACAGTCTGCTAAGCCTTAACAATTTTTAATTTCATGTTACATTTATGTTGCAGGGAATAGATAGCTTTGGAGATGATGGATTAGATACAATGGACAACGAACCAGTTGTGAATGGATTTGATGAAGAGGTAAAATGAATAGACCTCTTTAGCTTGAACGTTTTGTTTTCTCAATGTAGATCATGTGATGTTACCCTAGAGAACTGTTTCTTTTAAATTTTGTTTTCTTCACGTGCATATGTGTGCATAATTTATGAAAAGACAAAGGACAAATTCCCTTGAGAACATCACATGGCCTACATTGGGAAAAGAAAACATACAAGCTAAAGAGGTCTATTGACACTTCACAATATCAAATACCTGAGGAAAACTATTCACTGTTAAAGGGACACTGTCCTCTCAAAATAGCAAAATTTCACTTTGATTATTTCCACGTTTTTCTGCCAAATGCCACCAAATATACAACTTAGTTGGATAAAAAGATTCTATAGAGCAAAACAGAAGCAGTAGTTCGGAGATAAAGTGCAGGATTGCAAGGATTGAAGTGGATTACAGTTCATGAAATTTGATTTATTGACAGGTGGTCAAGAAATCAAACTTGCCATTGTTGTGAAATTTTGACTTTTCTAGTTGTTATTTTGTCTGTTTAGTTCATATTTCTTTGCTTCTATCACTTTTGACGATGATTTCTTCCAATTTCAAGATAATAAAGTAAGCTTAAAGCAAGCTCCTGGCCATAATCATGGAAACACAATATTTCAGCTGGGACTTTTAGTGTCCCTTTAAAAGAAAAGCAGGAGTTTTAAAGCAATAAAATTAAAAAAAATTGATTATGATAAACAGCAGTGTAACATGTAAATCCGAGTTTTGAACTTTATAGATACAGTAAGCTATTTAAAAGTGATGACCCCCTGAAAGAACACTACTTATTACTAGTAAAATGTTGCCAAATCCAAAAGTAGCAGGGTTGTTTCTTTGGAACTTTATGGTACAATCAAAGGTCCCTAATGGACATTGTACATGTAAAGTAGTTGACACCTCTAGTGGACACTTATTTGTTGCCCTACTCTACATTTTCAACGGAAGGTATCAGTGCATGAAGTAAATATAAAAAAGAGAATAGAAGTAAATTCTTGCAAGCTTTTTTGCAATAATTATCTATTGTGTGCTTCAGAAATTCAAAATTTTATATCTGAACATAACTGATGACAGTCTTTATAATTTACAATAGATTTCAGGTTCCCACCAACCGATTGCACAACTTCCTAGAGAATCCGAACCAGAATCCGTCAGGTAAGTTGATGCAAAAGCCTTTTTAAAATCTGTTATATGCCTGTGGCTATAGTTTACCCATTCACTCCAATAGAGTTTTAAGGAAAACAATCTCTTGGCAAAAATGATGAAACCAAGTAGCCCAACATGGAAGTTTTGCTCAGAAGACTTCATTTTAATGGCCATCATTGAGGCTGGAGGGGCAATGGCGTGGAGATTTTGCCTGTTTTGATTCTGCAAAACTGTATGAAAGATTTGACTATCAAAGTGCCTTTGCTCTGACACAAAATACTCTTAGAGTACTGAGAGAAAAATATCCAAACTATCTGCAGCCAAAGACATGCTTTGATAGTTTCACTGATGTGGAACAGTAAGGATGAACCCTTTCACTCCCAGACTCAATAATTATTATGGAGACATGTACATGTACAACTGTAGTATTGTTCTTACTTTTGAGTCTGTGGATGAAATCCTATGGTGTGAACATTCAAATGAAATCTCTTTGGCAGTACTTTTGCATGGTTCCATTTATTTTTCAATATTTTACAAAATGAAAGCTGGGATTTTTCTTGAATTTTTATGTTTAACACCCTTGGGACTGTTAAAAGGGTTAACAAAACTGGAGCAGTATCTTTAGATTTCCATTGACAGAAATATGTTTTGTGGCTATCAAAGTGATACTTGACAACATAATACACAGTACTGCTCTGTAGCTTTCATTTAAATGGTCACATAAAAATGACACCTTGTAAAGCATAAAAACTGAAAAAAGAAGCCCCCAGGGCTATCAGTATTTTTTCAAATAGAAGGGGAAGTGATGAAAGTCGCCGGGAAAAGTTGGTTTCTGATTATGTCAAAGTTCTGTTTTTCAATCAAAGTACAGCAGCTCTTGAAAACACATAATAGCCGGGGAAAGGGCTTTATTGACATCCCTGGGCCATGCAATCTGGACTACTGCAGATTATGAATTTTCTACAGAGGATTTTAGTGAAATATATATATTTTTTAAGTTCAGCTTTAAAGGTTAAGCCATATTTATTTTTCAAGTTCATTTATTTTTTATCTTGCATTTCAAATGAGATTTGTCACCTGAGCTGTGAAAATTGTCACCTCAGAGATAAATTGTTTTACGACTATTATTTCTAAGTAAGTTTTGTTTAATTTGAGTTATTTGGCTCTAAAAAAGAACAGTCTTGTTTAAATCACTCCTACTACCTTTAAGTTTGACTGGGAGTAAAGGAGAAATTATAAGGGATTGTGCAAACCGTAACAGATACTTGTCATTGTCTAACTAGTGCACCACAGTCAGCAGGTTGTCCATACCTTGGCAATACATGCTTGGCATATATTTACTTGGTGCAAGAGAAAAATTCTCAAGTGATAACTGCCGTACCCTCTCTGTCCTTGGGAGGTGTGGTTTTAATGCTTGCGAACATGAATTTATTATGCCCAATTACAGGGCTGCAAAAAGCAGTAAGCTGTGGCATAAATCACCATTTGTTTTCATAGTTAGACTGGATACTTGTGGTCAGGTGTCCAGAGGAGACACAACATCATCCTCAAGGTCTTCTCTGTGTTCAAAATGGCGAGGTGGGCATACAAATCCCTAGACAGGGCTGCTAAAATACTCCAAAAATCGTGGAGTATTTTGAGACACATCACATTATTAAATGGCGTTTTTTTTTCCAAGGTTATTTCCAGCAATTGGCAGCCATATACATTTTCTGCCAATCTGAAACCTTTGATTTTTTTAGTGTTTTGGCAGTCTTGTCCAGGTATTTTATGCTCGACCTTCCATTTTGAAAGCAAAGAAGGCCCAAGGGGGTTGTTAAAAGGGTTTTGTTTTCATAAAGGGCATGTATTACCTTCTGTATAAACAAAGTCATTATCTTGCACATCTTATTGTTAGAAAATGGAGGGAAGAAAAAGCTGCACTCCTCAGCAAAATGGATAGTGACGAAAAAGAAGAAATAGAGGAATGGCGCGAAAGAGCCAAAAAGGAACTTCATGATTGGTACGAAAGACGAGACGAACAGTTAGGAAAAACACAAACAAGTAATAGGTATGTTTTTCCACCTTTATTCTTAGACTACGTTTACACTAGAGGAGATTTTTCCGGGTTCATAAATGTTTCCGGATTTATTAAATTTAGGGTATTCGGATTCACAGGCGTTTACACTAAAGGGTATTTGGATTCCCAACCGTTTACACACATCGATAAATCCGAGGACATTCATGCGGGAACGGTTACAAAGCAGGCGAAAAAGTATCCGGATTCATGGGAACAACTGTTTACACTTCAAAACATTGCGGATTTACAGTAATCGGATACAAAGTATTCACTTTAGATTTCGGATTCAAAATCTCCGGACACGCGACCAAACCGGGACGTTTTTATTTCGGATTCACCCATCTGCGTGTAAACGGCAAAACGAATCCAGTACCAAAATGTTCCGGATTCGTCATGAATCCGGAAAAATCTCCTTTAGTGTAAACGTAGTCTTAGAGATTGTGTTTTGGTGTGAATCATGGGATAAGATTGGGGTTGTGTTTTGTGGATTAGAACCCTTGTCACACTCCACATTCATTCACTCATTCATTCATTCATTCATTCATTCGATAATTATGCCGTCAATATTCATTCAGTCAATTTTTGAAATCTTCATGTTTGAATCATATAGTATCCCTTTTTGGGACCAGTCATTAATTATTGGTGTGTGTGGGTGGGAAGTGGTGCAACCTGAATCATTTTCACCCTGGAGTAGAGGCAGCCTTAAAACATTTACAGTGTTACCCACCCACCCGATGCCACCCCCACTAATAATTATTGACCAGTCACTAAACACAATAGAAGTTATGAAAGAGGAAAGACTTTTGACATTGTGTTTACTTCTCCTTTTAGGGCAGACGAGGAGGCTTTTGTGTCTGATCGTGATGATACTTCTTCAACCGGGCATGACTGGGAGCGTGTGTGCCGCAATTGCGATTTTAATCCCAAGGGAACTAAAAATAATAAGGATGTATCACGCATGCGTTCAATCTTCCTGCAACTAAAGCAGACACCGCTTGCAAAAGAATAGACTTTCCTTTACTTAGGTCAATTGTAAATGGTTTATATACAATAGGCTCTCATGATTTTAAACACTGGCTGACTCAAGCAGAAACTCATTTCACTTGGAGATTTAAGTCTTTGTATCTCATATTTCTGCTGTGTTGGAGTGTTCAAGATCAGCTGGGGTCTGCTGTATCACAACTCTAACATTAATCTAAAGCTTATTAGCATTAATTTTTTCATACCTCTTTTGTCTCTTATATCTCTTAAGAGGCTTGAATGCAAAGAAGATCCAACCAATTACATGTATGTAGGTTTGTCAGTTTAGCCTGTTAATTTTGCAAAAAGAAAAAATAATAATTTCTGATCCTATCTCCATGTAACTCTCCTCTTTGATATTCCTTTGTTAGCCATATTTCTTTATAGTTTTATGATCTATTTTAAATTGCATTGGCTTGCCTTCATCTCAGGCTTAAAGACACAAATCATGTCCACTAGACAGGGTTGTCATTAAGCTTTGTGATTGCTAGCTACACAAATTGAATAGGCAGTCATAAACTCGAAATAGTCACCCATGGTTGTCGTTTAGTCATTTTCAAACTTTTTTGAGTTACCAGTCATCTTCACTTCCTCTTCACTGTCGGCTACTAATGACAGCTCTGCTAGACAGAATTGCCACGAGATAGATTACAACTTTTTAGAAACAGCCACACGCAATGTGTCATGTTGCTTAGCAATTTCACTGGTTCATCACCATAACTGTGCCTTTCAACAACATGCTATCTCAACCAACAGTTGCATTTTATACTCCAGCAATAACGTTTATGGACGTTTTGTCGTTCAGCTTCACGGATTCAAAAGAAGTTAATGGTGGATTTAGATCGATTTTCAAGGTTCTGTTCGTTGTTTTTGTAATTATTACTGACAACAGTCCAAACATGTTATTGTTAGAGATTAATCTTCAGAGTTTGCATGTTATTGAAAAGCACAATAACTTCTGTGGGCTGTTTAGTTCAGCAATTATCTTTGGTGGATATTGCCTTTGAATAGTGTTTGGTCATCTCCTTCATAATGGAGACAAGAAACGTGATCATTCCCGAAAAGTTTTGTTAAATGTTGACATTTTTTTAGTCTAAGGTTTGATTTCTTCTGTCCTTGCTGAGAACTGGCTTATTTCACTACACAGCTGTTAATCGAGGTCGAGACTAACTTAATTATTCAAGTAATACCAAAAATACATTGCAATGTCAAACAGATTTCGAAACTTGATGACAATGACAATCTCTCTATGGCAAAGCTACAACATTTTTCACCATAAAGTAATTTCAAGATTAGAACATTAAGAAAACCCATGGCTTGAATTGTATTAGAAAAGAACCCTTCTGTAAAACAAATTAAAAGATAGTGGAAAATAATGTTCTTATTTTTTATTTACTCCGTTTCGTTGGTGTGAAGGACAGTTTCAGCTTATTAGCGGCGCGTTGAGATCCTGGGAACGAAGTTCCCCATGAAGCCACGAGAGAGTGCCTTTTATCAAGGGACCCACTCGCTAACCTCGACCTCCAAGAAAACTAAAAAAAAACTCGGGCGAGGAGGCTAGATTAGAGGGAAAGTTAGTGGCTTTCTCAACACTTAAGAGTTGCCTTCTTAGGACCCGTCCCACAACTGTACGCGCAGCGCGAAAACAAGGGACGACTCCAGGGGAAAAACGAACAAATTTACTCTGATCTATAAAACAAATGATTGCAAAACAGCGCATTATTTGAGACAAGTTCATTATGAAATGGAATGAGGTTTCAAAAGTGCATGGCTACCTTCTTTTACAAAGAACGCGTCTGAAGTGATTTTAAGAATTAAGTGAAGTATGAGACGAACAAAAGTTACAACATTGAACAAAACTGGTGGAGACAAAGGCAAAATGGGCGTATTTTCTCCACATGAATCTCGCTCGATAAATGACACAACTAAACGGCATTGCAGAAATACTTTCCCTCCCCCCTCCAATTGTCTTGAAGATCTACAATTCACCTCGTTTACTTTCGTGGCTAAAACAACTATATAAGCTGTAGAAGGTAAGAAAGGTCACACACCACCCACCAACTGTCTTTTTAATTTTCTCGGAGGCTAACCCTAACCCATTTTGATTCTTTGCCTGCCTCAGCTCGTACCAGGCGAGTTGCAAGATTTCGGATCGAGGGGAGGCTTGGGAATGATTTTACCAAGCGCGCAAAGTACCTTGGGAAGTACCTCTTTCGCCAAGGGCTAGGGCTTCCCATGGCCCTTTGCGTTTAACCTGAAATTCCCATATTTCCTTGCGCGCACAACAATTTCTTTTCTTTTTTCTTTACGAGGCAGATTCTTTGCTCAACTTTTTGAATTAGAATGTCTTTATTTGCTTGATTTTCTAGAAGTGATTCGCATTTTTCGCACATAAGCCTTGTAATGATATTTCAGGAACTCAAAAGCCGTCTCGCACCAACTCCCCACAGTCACAAACAGATAACTGCTCAATCGGCTGGCTTCGAAAATAAGCGGATACCTGCGGGATGCCATCGTTAAGCACGGGAAAGCACGCAACAGGTCCTCCTGGAAGCAAAAATACACTGTCAGTGAAGTGGGACAGTTAAAGCAATAAGAGAATGGCAAACCTTGCACTCCCAGAATTAAGGAACTGCGGATAAAACAAGAGAGTAAAATTGAATCCGCGCATGTTATTATTTGATGGCACATTCATTTATTTTTCATCTGCGGATATATTACGAACTGACAATTGACCAGGTATCTTAGTTATTAATTTGGAAAGTCGAGTTGTACCGCATTACATCTTATTAAAATAATGTTAATGTTTTGTTTTCAAAACATTCAATAGCGTAAGTTTTCTTATTAAAAAGACAAAGAACCTTTGGAAACAACTTCTTTCGTATTGTTTTAGCCTTCAGTATTCATAGCGTGGGCCATTTCAGATTTTATTACAACACATCAAGTCATCAACCCATACTCCCGTCGGTCGTGTCGCGTATACACTTCAACGCTTCGACATGACAGTCTTTCTAAAGCTAAATCGAATGTGAACAAGTTGATTTGAAATGTCCCTCGCCGAAGGGAGAAGAAATTCGGAGCACTATATCCAGGAAGTGGTTATCAAAAGTTGACAAGGTTCGTAAGCGCTATTTCAGAAACCACCGCACCGCTATGACAACAATGCGGGCTAATATAAAAACATGAGTGTTTTTCTTATTGAAGCGGATAGTGAACTTAGTATACAGCATAATAAGGTTTTGTTTATAATATAGGAAGGAAACGACTTGAATTAAGTTTCCGATTTTTTACAAAACACTATGACGTCAAGAAAAGAAAATTGCGGAAACCAATGACCATAACCATTACCAAAAACATTTTGCAAAAGATACATACCCTCTGTAACAAGTCACTAACTATCGTTTTATAACAATGCTCCTTAAGTATTTTTTATTAAAAAGCCAAGAAATAAAAACAAAACACAATAAATTCGACTTCAGGTCGTTTTTTTATGTTGTGATAACAAAAAATAAGATATTTTTTCTTTTGTTCAAAGTTCAATCATATGTTTATACAGTCAGAAAACGGATCCTTTAGCAAACCGCAAAGCAAACAAACCCCTTAGAATACAAATGGTTTCCGCATAAGTGGTTTTATTCTGATGCGCGTTCCTTTCTGTGCATCAACAAAGGCAATTGAGGAACCCTTGATATCATTCATTTAACGACCCATAAAGTTTAAGAACGCGTGAAGTAGGAAAACTACTATGCCGGCCTTTTAACCGATTGTTTCATCCATTACACGTTTTTTCATATTTTTATCAGCTTCCTGATTAGAATTGTGCGTTGTTGACTTTTGGCTTTTAGCAAAGTACTCTGCTGGTTTCTTTTTCATAACAACGTCACTGTGCGAAAGTCATGTGCAAATATCTGAATATTAAAGGATAATGACCACATATTCATGTAAAAATTGAATAATTAAAATATGATATTTATCTCACCCATCCGCCTTTAGCTTTGATCCAATCCACCAGATATAAAGCAGCAAATTCGTACATCCAGCTTCCAATATCAAGCACGAAAGAATTTCGTCCTTCTTTGCAACATTCGGAGACTAGTGCCCCGGCAAACGCATACAGGGCGATGATTCTGGCCCAGTTTAATCCATCGCTCAATATTTCCGATGAAACGTTATTAAAGACCTCATGGACCGCGTTTTCACTAGTGAAACGTACGTTAACATGGCTAGAAATATCTTTGTAAAGTCGTGGATAACTTAATTCAAGGAGTTCTCCGACTTCTTGAATGCGCTGAGATACTTGAGAAGTTTTCTCGCTGGGTTCCGCCGCGGAATTAGAAAACGCGAACGATAAACTCTGATTCTTGATGCCATCTCGGTCGAGTTTAGCTTCGACGTAATCGTTACATATTTGTTTAGCTTGTTCAAGGATGTCTGCGCAGACTTTGATGCCTTGTAACTGGACGATTCGTCTTGTTAAGTGGATTCTCGGGCTTGACATGTCTTGCCAGCTTAATCTTTTCACAATTTTAGGACGCTGTAAAGAAGTCATTGCTGTTTGATGTACAGACCCCCGTTAAGACTGTTTAACGTTCGTGAAGTATTATAGGCAAACAGTCTTGAGTCGACAGCATCAACAGGGAGAAGAATTGAGTCATGCAAATTTTGTAACGTCTGTTTACATTTTTGGATGTTATCAGTGTTTATCTGTGACACGCTTCAAATATCATTTAATGATTATTTAAGCGGTCAGTCATTGATTGATTGGTTGCTTGTGTTATTCACTCCCCCTCCCGTCCCTGTACGTTTAACCTGTCAGGCAAAGCGTTCAGATACTGGTTTAAAAAACCTGTCAGGCAAGCGTTCAGATATTGGGTAACCTGCGCACATTTTGGCTTCACGCGGAAAAAGGACCGTTTACACATGCGATTTTTGTCGCGCTCTCCAATGCAACTTATGCGCAAGTGTAAACTAGCGGCGATTTCCTGTGCAATTCGGGTGCGACATTTGCTTTGATTTCATGTGATTTCCCAAAAATCGCCGCCAAGTTGCATCAGGTTTCGAACACTGTGTTCGAAACCGTCTCACGACATCGCGCGACAAATCGCGCCCAAATCGCCGGCCGTTTACATATGCGATTTGAAGATGCAACTCGCGCGCGACAAAAATTGCATCGACAAGTGCGACAAAAATTGTACAAAAAATCGCCTGTGTAAACAGGCATCTAAGTTCCAGGCGATCAGATGGTGGGTAGCGACGCTCCGCCTATTATTCGCTCTCCACCATCTGAACGCCTGCAACAGGCTGTGCGACCAGGACAAAACGAATGAATTCAAAAATTGAATTCCCACGGATGCGTGACACTTATAAACTCGAATTTGAAAAAAAAAACATATTGGAAAAAATAAAAATGAAATTTTTTGTTAATCTGTCAAGTAAATTTCGTCAACGACGTTTCGGGCTTAACCCTTAATCAGGTTGATGACCGTTGTAAGTAAACCAGGACTGACGCGCGCGCGGTTTTAAGACTCAGGGTGGCACAAGGGTAGACTCTAGCAAAAACTGGAAATAATGGATATTAAGTTTATTACAAACACATTACACGCTCTTATGAACATTTACCATTAAGTATGACTCTCAAGCAACAATATCATCACTACGTGCATGTACGAGAAAATATTAGTTTTCATCTTAAATAAACATTAAATAGCTCTCCGGAGAAACCAGAATGCATTTGACAAAGTCGCAAGAAATCCTTGCATACGTCAAGTCCAACCGCTTGAGCGATGTACATGTAACGTAGTCTACGAATCTCTCAAATGAAAGCTATAAAACAGTCCTTTTAAATTTAGGTGAAAGTGTTTTCTTTTAAATATTTTTAATGTTGGACTGCTGGACTGCTGCGGTGCAAATTACATTAAATGAATTAACTTAGGTTAAACGCAGTCCCTCTTTTCTTTCACTGTTAGTCAAGCAAGTTAACCACTTGAGGGCGTATAAAAATACAGATACCACGCAGCTCTAAACAACCTCTAATTTCATTGGACCTGTGTATCGCGCAGCTCTATTGTTTTCAGGGCTAGGGTCCATTGTTGTGTTGTTTGTTCTATTGTTTTCTCAGCAAATCAGAGAAGACCTTGTAAGAGCTGCGAACTGTCCCTAAAAATACCTGCCAGGCGGCAAGCGTGTTTTTAATCGCTTGTCTATCCCTGAAAAAAGAAGAACTGATTGCAGGTCACTCCCCGCTTCACTTGGTGAAAACAACACGTAAGTCCTAAAATGAGTCTTCGCCTCATTTCCTAAGGATTTTTTTTCTTGAAGTAGAAACTTCATTTTAATAATCAAAGCTGTCTTGGATAAAATATACTACAACAAATCGTCAGCTTGTGTTTAAATTGGCAAATGCCATGAATGTTAAAAGTACAATATTATTACCAGTCATAAATATACTCAGACCTGGAGGGTCCAATATCAAATCATATGGCTGCTAACATTTGACTAATATTAATGCCAACAGGAAATCCTAAAACACCAATATAAATCGGGTGACGTAAGCTGTGTAGATGGCGGTATTGTTAAGGGAAGGCAAAATATGAACAGCAAAGCCACAAGTACGATGGGGGAGAGACATTTTTATTTTAAAATGGTTTTCAGAAATAGAAGAAAAGTTGAGGTGTGTGCAGCCTGGCTTCCCTCCCCTTGGGTTTCTTTTTTTACACACCCCAACTCTCCATCCATTTTCCAAAATCTATCCAAAATTGTGACTTAAATGCAAACAGTCAGAACTCACTGAGCCGAAAAATGCCTCAATGAAGGTGAAGCACCTACATTCATATTTTCCTCCCCATGCTTAGAACTTTTGTGTAAATGATACTGCCAGCTACACAGAAACGTTACACCTCAAGCGTGAGAAACTCAACAATACGTACAAAGGTACATGCTAACAAACGTGCATGTAATGAAATTGATCAAGCCATTTGCTAAATTGACTACAGTCGAACCACTCTTTACAGACACCACTCTAATATGGATACCTCTCCATTGTGGGCACATCTTTTGGCCCTAAGAAAACCCCCTTACATTTTTACAGTCAAAGCTCTGAGTGGACACTCGTAAGCGGACAGCTCTACTTACGGCCGCCTTGTCAAAACCCTGTTTGTATTCTCCTGTTACAAGAATCATTCGCTTAAGCGGCCAACTCCAGGCAGACACGTTCTGCTTCTCGAGGGTGTCCACTTACTGGAGCTGCGACTGTATTAATGAAACCTTCATCATATGGACCTTCAGTTATACGGCCAACTGACACTAAGGGCGCTTACCATTTGTCAGAACTGGCCGGCCAGACCGGTCCTTTTGTAACTATAATGCATCTTTTTGAAGACTTGTTCCTACAAGTCCATCAAAAGGGTGCATACTATTTCCAAATTCACCAGTCTCACCGACCAGTTCTAGCAAATAATGGAATAATATTTACAAATTGAGCGGTCCGGCCGGCCAGTTCTGACAAATGGTAAGCGCCCTAAGTCTTCGATGCAGAGACAAAATTCACAAAAAATCAAGCTTGGTTAACTTAACCTCTGTAAACATAGACACTTGGCTCCATGCTTTTGGTGTCTGCATTAAGCTAGATTTCCAGTATCGCATAATTTTTGTGTGTGTTTTACGTGCGTAAATAAAATTAGAGACAATGTATGTAAATGTAAAAAGTGGAACCATGCTTAATTTTTTACTTTTATGCAAGCTGTTTATGCATCATCTCTTATTTTATTTACGTACGTAAAACAAATTAAAAATTACGCGACACTGGAAATCCAACTTTAGAGAGACTGAACTGTATAATAATATTGGTCTCATTTACACATAAACCTACCTAAATAAAATTTTTATTGACATCTCAGCAGAGCTGCTTGTGCACTTGTGAGTAAAGCTACCAAATTCTTATGAGCTTGCTGACCTTAACCTCACACACAGATGTTTGTTGGGTTTGAAATGCAGACCTCTCTTCCTCCACAGACCATGCGTGACGAACCCAACAACATCTATGAAGGGTTGGAAACTTCATTCTTAGAGCACCTGCCAGTTGGGCGATTGACTTGCAAAATGCACTTGCCTAGGTTAGTTTTCATCCACCCAAAAGAGTAATAAATTATTATTATTTAGAGCAGTTTTCAATTGAGTGTCGAAAGTAATTACACAATTGCTTTGGTTTTGCATTGCTACTCTTTGTGATTGGCTAAAAAATCTCGCACCACTTTCTCGACCAATCAGAAAACCAAAACTTGCTCGCACGTGTTTTCCCGCACTTGGCGCCGCCGACATGTAATTGCTTCGAGCTCTGATTGGTTCATTGGATTGTTTATGACTGCTGTGATTGGTCAGAGTAATTACTTTGGTTTTGGTTTTATGACACTCAATTGAAAACTGCTGTAACTTGAAAGTGAAAATCTTACTCGCAAAACTGGGCGAGTGATGTACCCTTTGAACTCGGCAGGAAGGATTCATACTCGCATTGGCGAGTGGGTGTGCGCTAATTTCCAACCCTGCCAATGCATAACCTAACCACAACTTCCAGCAAATATCATTACTTGACTATCACAGACAGTTCAACTGGTCCCAGACCAACATTCACATAAACTCTACCTATAGCAATTACGGCAATCCTTTGGCGTTTTCATTAGGGAAGCTCAATTGCATTTTTAATTTTATGCACGGTGTTGCATTTCCATTTCCCTGTTGACTTGAGTGCTGAGGTTGATTTCTTTTCTTGCGACCTGGGAGTGTCTTGGCAGGTTTCTTAGCCTCTTTGTGAGGGTTGCTGCTCGGAGTGTAGCGAGAACACAGGACAACAAGAAGGGCAATAATTACAGCAAAGGCAATAGTGCCAAGGAGGATGGCCCACCAATACTTCTTCACCGTTTCTTTAAGGCCTGTTGACAGATACAATAATACAGTTATGCACAGATCTATACAACATCATAAAAATCTAAAGACATTTCACGTCATGCCATACTGCAGAGTGGTACGCCCCAAATTGAAATTCAGGCCAGACTTCCAGGGCTGTCATTTAACTTCAAGGTTACTGGCGACACAAGAAAAATATGTTGTCATAAACTCAAGATGGCCTCCCATGGTTGTTATCCTTAAGTCATTTTCATACTTTGAGTTGCCGGCCATGCCATCACTGGCTGACGGCTGACTAATGACAGCCCTGGTCCTCCAACCAGAGTCTTTAACCCATTAACACCTTGACTGCCCATGACGGAACTACGGTCCTTCTACCATTTGTGACGTCATCCCTTTTTATGATAAATGATGTCTTTTGTACCTAACTCAAGCAGAAGGAAGAAATCTTTCAAGAAGTGCCCAAATGAGAGATCTCTCGTGTATTGGGCCAGATTTACACGCAAAAAACTATCAGATTTGACTGGCAAAATTGAAGGAAAATCTGGTTTTCCTACCACTTGCCACTTCCTGTTAAAAAAAAAATACTTTCTTCAGCATTTTCTGGGAAACTTTTACTTCATAAATGAAGTCTAGTGAAAGGCCAGCAACAAGGAAAAAAAATTAAATAAGAACTTATTATACAAAAAAAAAATTGCGCCAGCTTCAAAAGTAATATGAGAAAATATATTGTGATAGAAAACTTAATATAGTTTTTGATAAAAGAATAATTATAGAGACTTTTCTTTTACAAACAGCCAGTAGCCAATAAACAGCCAAATGACCGAGGGTTGTTTAATTGAACTTAAATCAATATCAAATGCCCTGTTCTTAGATTATGAAATGTATTTTTTAATGTCTGTAAACAACAGAAAGACATATCAACGACTTAATAGGGGAATTTATTTATTTATTTACCGCCAAACTCAATCATAATGTATCTCAAAGGAAAGGTTAGAGAGTACATGTTAGTATTGTAAGATAGAGATTTTGGATGAGAGCAAGTAAATCAAAGACAAAACTTAATAAAAACAAATATTCCTCTTAAAATGAAAAACAATACAAACAAACAAACAAACAAAAACAAGTTCAGATGCAAATTCAAGTCATTTTTATACCTTCAACAGTGAAAAACTTTTGTTTGAGTCGCAGTAAAGGACCAGCCATGTCAACTCGGCGACAAACAGCAAACACATCACAGTATCCTTTTAAGTTATCACAAGGTGTCCCAGGCACAAGCTTCAGTGATTTTTTATCAGCTGGCAGCTAAGAATTGGAAAGAGTGATCAACATTCAACAGTATATTTCAATCAGGCAAGTAATGAGATGCAGTGGGAGATCATCAACTATATAATAAAAGATGTGGTTTTGTTCCCTTGAAAAAGTATTGATTTGCAAGGAGGTCTGAAAAGCTATACTATTGGAGCACCATACAATGTATATACAAGTTTATAAAAATAATAGGCAAATATCTGTACAATTCATGGGCACAGACTGGTATACATGCATACAAGCCCTGGATCAAGTTCATATCTAAATTTGGTAAATTCTTAGCATGATGCTTAATGTCAAAAACAGCTAGCCCATAAGGATAGCAGAACTATACATGTTTTGTTTTTCTTTAATGCTCAATTAACCCTTACACTTGCAAAACCAACTACGGGAGACATGTTATGCAGTTCTAACTTTCAAGTCTGTGTCATTGGAAATCATGGCCCGGTTGTTCGAAAGCCAATTAACGCCAATCTTGGATTAAAAGTTAACCGAGGATTTCATCTCTCTGTTTAAAAACGTTTTCAAAAATTTATTTGTAGCTAGAAGTGAAGACAAGTTAAAGTCGAAACTGAAGGCAGAAAACTTTGGAAAATTTTCAATTGTTGAGTTGTTTAACTGGATTCAAAATTGACGCTAATCCTGAGTTAGCCTAATCGTGCTTTGAACAACCCGGCCCATATCATTATGTTTCTCAAATGAAACCTCTTCTGCAGCACTTTTGCAAGGTACCATTGTTTTGCTTGTCAATATTTAACTTACAAAATAAAATTTGGGAGTTTTGTTGAAATTTTGATTTTTGGCACTCTTGGGAGTTAAAGAGTTAACCTTGCCTATCTATATATTATCGGTATTATACCTCAGCCAAGCGAGATGCTGGTGTACATGCTCCATTCTGTAGGCAGCACAAATTACAAAGTTCTTCCTCAACTGTACAAGAACACTCTTGCAAGTCATACTTGACACAAATTGATGTTGAACACTGTCCTGCATAACAAACGCGGCGGCCCTGGTCACAAACGGTCTCATTTTTCACTGGTTCTGCGGCATCACATGAGAAGGATAATCCACTGCAAGTTTGGTTTTTGGTGCAGTCTGTTGCTTTAGCACACACAGTAGCTGGGCTTGCGTATACACATTCATTAGTACAACAAGATCCTGCAGTTCAAAAAAATTCACTGAGGGAGTGTTTGACAAGTTGAATTCCATAATAATAACAAACATGATGTGATATATCAAACACAAGGAAGAGTGTTTCATCAGGATATCCAAACACCGAGAAATGGGTTAAAAAATGAGGCGCAGCCGAGTTTTATTAACAACTTCGAGATGTCTTGATGCCTGATGAAACAATCTTTCAAGTGTTTGCTTTAGCTTATAGAACAGATCATTAATACAGAGAAAACTGAAAATAAAATCACCAAAATCTATGCTAATTAACATGGGTTTCCAAAACCACCATCAGGCTTAAGATTTAACTTGTTCAAAATTAATGAATTATTAATGAGTTTGAGAAGGTGCTATTGAGCCATTGGGAAATAGCATGTTATTATTATTACTCATGCGCGTAGCGGCATGAGTTATAAAAATTATGGCCTCCGTTTTTCTTTTTTTTATTATTACTATTTTTCTTTTTTTTTGTGTGTCACAATTTTGCATGCAAATTTATGCAGGCACATTTTAAATTGTGCTTTTCCAGTTCATTGCTTTGCCATTTACACTTCCTGTTTAGTGACTTCCAGCTACTCTCACTTCCGGTAAAACAGCGTTACTGAAGTGTCACGACAGTGTCTCCTACAACCCTACTTACATAACTAATGTTCACGTCAGGAAAATATGTTGTAGTTAATTTTTTATTTCAGGAAATTTTTGTTTTTCCTTTGTTTCAAATTCATTAGCATATATTACCACACCCAAAAACAATGGAAAAATAAAAATTACCTGAGATAAAAAATTAACTACAACATATATAATATACCTGCCAACTTTTTTCGAGTGATAGGCGTGAGAATTTGTTCGTGGGAGTGCCTGGATTTCCGAAAGCGACCCGATCAAATTCGAAAAGAACCCGATCTATTCCGAAGACGTCCGAAGTTGTCCGAAGATGTTCCGAAGAATTCGGAAGTTTCCATGGACAACAGACCTCTGTAATGTAATGTTCGGAATGATAAAAACCTACAAAAAAGTGCCATATTTTCATGAACGTAACTATATTTTTAATTGGATAAGGCTGATAGCTCAAACCTGTAAGTTAGGCATGAGTAGGTGTGAGATCGGAGTTTTGGACTCGCAGGCGTGAGACTCACGCCTAAGGCGTGAGACTTGGCAGGTCTAATATAACACTCAGAAGAATCACTGGCTTCATTGTGGTATAGCCTTCATTCACAAAACATTCAGAAGTAAACAACATGGTTTGCAGGGGACACTCAGATTCTCCTTACTGTGTGGACAAAATCCTATGATCCTATAAATTTTAATTTGGGGCACTCTTGGGGGAGGGTTAAGGTGGTCCTCAATTTTGGATTGCTGGAACATGCAAGTAATCCATTCCATTTCCATGAAATTTTTGAGCAAAATAAATACAAAATGAGATGGTTTATTAACTAGTACCGTAAACACCAGCATATAAGCCACTCGCAGATAAGACGCACCCCGAATTTTAAAGCTCAAAATTTGAGAAAAAAAGTTTTTAAAATAAAAACTTAAAGATAATTATTGGCTCAACAACACTTGCTTCTATGTACTGAATCATCCTTTATCGAAAAAAACAAACAAAAAAAAAACACTTTTGATCGCAGCTACGTCAACCAAGATGGCTGCTTGTGTACAGACTCTTTTCGTTGGCTTTTTCTCATTGCTACAAGCTTCAAAATGTCCGACAAAGATAGCGAGCACTGTTTTGACAATTTGAGGCTAAATTTCACAATGTATAAACACACGCTCACATTCATGCATTATGTGTTCGATGTGGATCCTTATTGTTCAATTTGATTTTTGGTCTTGGTGACGCTCTGGCAGCTCTGTAAGACAAAGAATACTCACTTTTCTACATCATTTAAAGTTAAAAAATTTTTGCTGCATGTTATACACTCTAAGGCTCAAAAAGTCTGGTCAACTCATGTCACCAGAAAGTACGATAACCTATAATATTTGAAGATGTTCCCGCAGATAAACCGCACCCCAGATTTTGAGCAAAAATTTTGGGCAAAAAATGGCGGCTTAAATGCCGGTTTTTATGGTAATTATAACTTTTGAGTGTTACAGTTGTGCAGTAAGAGTTTCAATAGAAAGTTTAGTATTAAAGCTCATTGGTCATGTGCCACTTTTTTGCACTACGCACAGAAATGGATCAGTTGATGAAAATGCCATTGATAACATTGTATTATTGTGAAAACAAGGTCTAAAGGCCAGGTAAAATACTCAACCAAAAAACAAAGAAACATGGTTTAATCTCTTCTAAAACTGCTAATCCATCACTGATGAAGAAATCATACATGAAAGAAATCTCTATCCTCCCTTCATTCTTATCAGGGAATGGAGTTGACTGGTTTGTGTATCGTAAGGTATCACTGCAGGGGAATTTGATTATCACTATGTCCTTTAGAAAGCATTCTCTCTTGGTATCAACGTTTAAATTAGAAATACAGTCCAACCTCAGTGTGCGACCACTCCTCCTAATTGGTATTTGGCGATATAACATGGAAATTTCAGCAGGACAGTGTCCACTTAAGAATCAAAAGGACAAAACCACAACACTTAAACTTTAAATCCATACCTTGGCTTGGGCTACAGTCCTTTCCAGGTCTCAGTGTGCATTGGTTTTCATCACCCGATGGAATACAGCAGTCCTCAGTACAGGTGAGCGTATCTCCACAGTCACACTGTTCACCCTTCTCCCTTATCTTGTTTCCACAGATGGGCTGATCAGCCTTTGTAAAGCAATCAGCGTTTGCTGAGCGTTTCCGGTCAACATTTGCTTTGATGCTATCTTTGCTGCATTTTGAAAACCTCTCATTGTTTTCTAGAACACCCGATGTTGCTTTGTCGAACATGATGTAATTACCATTAGGATCTCCTGGTGCACATTCTGCTGTCCCAGGATCATGCTTTAAAAAGGCAAACAAAATAGAAACTCAATTGAACCTGTAGCTCATGACACCAGGGAAGGGTGTGACCAGGGTTGTCAGAAATGCTTGAAGTACAAATGTAGACATCTGACTTTGGAAGTAACTGGATATTTTTTTTCAAACGCCATCACCTCTAAAGAACTGGCAAGCAAAGTAGCCGGCCGACATGACAAAGTAGCTGTGATTTTCGGGGACAGCCAAGTATTCTTTGTCAGCTTTGCTCCTTTGAGAATACATTGATGAGATTGTCACAGGTTTCGACTTCGAAAGGAAGGTTTGAGGTTAAATTTGTCAGTAGTCTGACGTAAATATGCATAAGGGCTTTTCCAACACAGATTTACTTTTTTTCTAAAATCCACAAAATCAAAAATTATTATTATAAGATTCATTGTGTCAAATCCAAATCTAGATTTTTGAGATTCATGATTTGTGCAATTTTTTTTGTGGGGTTTGGGGCAAGGATTTGTAAAAAGTATATGTACATCACTTTTTTTTTGTTCATTTTGAGGAATCTATTATCATTCTGAATATAAACTCAGATTTGCAATCAGTGGGTTAATTCAGATAATTCTCCCACAAAATGCAATGAAAGTATTAACATACAGCTGTATCATTCAAATCCATCTTCCATTCCTTAGAGTGAAATAAATATACATTGTTTGAAATGAAAGAGAATTGGATGATGTAATGCATTAAATATGTTATGACTATTTTATGAAGCGGGCATCCTTAATTATGCAAACTTTTAATTTGTAATTAGATAAATTTACCTCCCAAATAACAACACCATTTTAGTGTTTTGGCCATCAACAAATTAACATTTGAACCTTTGTCAGCAGTTGAACTACTAGTGTAACAGTGAGCCGACAGCAAATGGGCACTGAATTACTTTTTGCTTTTAATTTTTTTTAATGCATATATAAAGAGAGACCCGTCAGGCACAATACAGCCCCAGAGCACTTGACATACTGTACCAAGAACTTGAACCAAAAATATATTATAAGCTTACAAAAAAAAAAACCTTGAAGCATACCTGAGAGCCAAACCCATGCCCAAGTTCATGGGCAAAGGTGATTTCTGAAATCTTGGGAGGTGTAAATCGTCCATAAAGCTTCATCGTTACAACACCAGTGTTATAACTGCGAACCTTTCCTCCACCATAATTCACATATTTATCGCAAATTCCTCCTGCTGCATTTCCATTCCCGTCGCCGATCCACGCAAGACCCAAAATCCCACCCTCAAAATCACGATTGGTGAACAAGAACGCTTCACAAACTGATTCATGGTTCATGGTAGAGAATAGGTCCAATAAAGTGTCAATGCCTACGTTTTTCTCTTTAACTTGGGCGGGAAGTTTTTCGGGCAGTTTATCGGTTTTATTAAATGCAACCATGGTTTTTACGCGGAATGTTATGCCGTACGGACTGTAATAATCGGTGTCGTTAAACTCGCTCATGTAGATGATCTGCGCCGCTTGTAACTGTTTCACGAGCTGAAAGATGGCTTTCGTTTTTCCACCAAACAATTCAGTGAAATAGTTGTCTGCATAGAGTCCAAGTGTGCAAACGTTTTTCTCAAGTTCTTGTTGAGTTTGTCTGCGAACACGGGATCGGCCCTCCTTGTCAAGTGAGCGGCGAATCCGTTCTGGAACTTGAATCGCGGGAACTCTTTGCTTGATGTCAGCAAACGCATGATCATATTCCAGGTCTTGATCCTTGTAGATCACTGATGGAAAATCTTGCTTTTCGTCAAAGTACCACGAAGATGGATCAACGTAATAGCTCTCGGTCCCGCTCAATATTTTCCCGTGGAATCCATCTTGTTTGTCAATAACACCATAAACATCAGAGCTTGGCTGGCCTTCAACATGTCCTCTAACAACAGCATCGCGATCAAACGGCAACGGTTCCCCATCCCCGGATAAGATTTGGGCATCTGCTGTGAATATTTCTCTATCCGATCGCAACTTGAGACGGTGGAACTTTCCAAAGGCGGAAAATGCGAACTTTCCATCGGTGCGGCTTTCAACGGCTCTCCGATGCATCTTGTGCAGGGAATCGGTGTCATAGTAAAGTGGTTCGTAGTGTGTGATAAATTTTCCGAGTCGTCTTCCAGTAGCGCATTCGCATTGGTAGCGAACAGCTGCCAAAAAGAAAAGAAAAGAAAGAAATTGGGTAGCCATGGCACTGCTCTCTACGAGAAAGTCAGTAAATGAAATAAACTCCCACCCTTCAAAGGGACGCGGCGGTCACGCTTTCATGAGAGCGCGAATATCTTCGGAAAAGTTCGGAACAGTGTTCGGAATACGAGCACTCACGAAAAATCTACGATCGTATCCGGTAGAGAGGCCTGGACTCAACCGACATGGCGGCTGAGTTGAAGCTCTTTGGAGCGCGAATACCTAAAGTTACTCTCATTTTGAAAGCGAATTCTCGTACATTTGGTAAGTCTGAATGAATGTTTGTATACTTTCCCTATCAATTCAACATCTCATATTTTAATAGTTCGTAAGAGGCAGCTTCATGGAACGACGTTTACAAGATGGAAAGCTCAGATGCATCAGATGCATGATGGTGTTTGCTGGTCCTTGTCACATCCCTGCGCCGTGCGCAGCTTTAGCAGAGTTGCGGGATTAGGAGAGAGTTCCAGTGAAGGTGATAAAGTCAGTTTGGTCAACGTACATAAACAGTTTTATATAACATGGTATAAATACTGGGCCTTCGATTTTACTGTCTTTTCTAGGCATAGAGAGCCCTCGTTTCTTAATTTATTTATTTTTATTAAGCTTATTATTATGCTTATTATTATTAATGCTAATAATTAAAATCAATTGATGGGCTAAGGTGGAAAAAGATGAAAGTTTATTATCTTTTTTGGTTATTTTTTTGCTGTCATGCATCAATCCGCAGCTTCCCCAAGGGGCCAAATGTCCTTGCAGTTAAAGCAAATTAATGTTACTTTGCAATTTTTCTGCCTTTTTCTTTTTGCTAATCTTTACACAAGGACCATGGTGCCATGTGAGTTAGCATGTGCCTTATTTGTCACACTGGATCGTGAATCTGTAGAAGATTACAATGCATGCGACAACATTCTGCTATATATACTGCTGACTTGGGCCAGGTTGTTCAAAGCAAGATTAAGCTAACCCAGCATCAATTTTGATTCCAGTTAAATAAATTTCGTCTCTGACTTGTCTTCGCATGTAACTTACTGTATAATTAGCTTTTAAAAACACTTCTAAGAAGAGAAATTAAATCCTTGGTTAAGTTTTAATCCTGGGTTAACGTTAACTGGCTTTAGAACAACCGGGCCCTGGTATTACAAATCCCCAGTGTCTGGTCCCTGGGTCCGATGGCCATGAGCAATAGTGATATTTTGCCCCACACCCTCAGGGAAAACATGTGACAAATCTTGACAGATGCCCCTTGGTTCCCGTGGGTGCACCGGGGTTTCTCCCTGGGGAAAGCTGCTAGTGATAAAAAAGTCTTGTATACAAAAAAAATAATCGACATAATAATTCAATTTTATTTAGAAAAATTGAAGTGCCTTAGTGAAAGGGGCCTTAGATTTGCTGGTGACAAGACCAAGACGATTGGACAGCCAACCCCAGAGTCACATCCTCATCTAATGGAGGAGGACGAGAGTGAGTGATGTAATTAATAACTGTGAAAAACACCGATCTGCAGTATGCACAAGAATTTACACATCTCTGTGCCATACACTTTCCAGTCATCTCTAGTGAAGAAATCATTTAACAAAGTCCCCTACAATATTAATGCCTTGGATATTTTTCCTTTCAAGTAATATATCAAACATAAGGAAGAGTGTTTCGTCAGGATTTCCAAACACCATGAATTGAGTTGAAAAAACGAGGCGCAGCAAAGTTTTTTTAACTGACTTTGAAGTGTTTGGATACCTGATAAAACCCCGGGGGTTGAAAGGTCCTTTTTATACTTAAATGGCAGTTTTCCCTGCCCTTTTTGATACTTTAACTTGTGTTTTCCCTACCCTTTCTTTTACTTCATGAAATCCCTACCCTTTCGTATACTTCAACTCGTGAAATCCCTACCCTTTCATATACCTCCCCCACCCCCCCCCCCCCCCCCCCCCCCCCCCCCCCCCCCCCCCCCCCCCCCCCCCCCCCCCCCCCCCCCCCCCCGCATAAAACACTCTTTCAAGTTGGGTTTTCAAACTAGAAGATTAGATTATTGTCACTGCGCCGTTGCTTCCATATAATTTTGAGTCTTTGTTCCACTTCGTTTAATAAGTAGCCTGAATTAATGATATCCATTATTTTAAGCTCCCCTTTGCAAGTAATGCTATTCATTATTCTTGAGGGGATATTGTGCTGCTTAACCAGGATTTTAGATATTTCTTTTCCTTATTTTCAAAGCCCCCTCTTCACATCTGAACTCTTTAAGATGCAAAACTCTTGTGTATAATATCAACCCACCCCCCTTCTTCAAATAATAAAAAAACCAGACATTTTCCCAAAGCATCAGTCATTGTTTTGATGGTCAGTAGCAGCATTGATGAGATATCGTCCTTGTATTGAGTTTGAGGTTTGTTCAAAATTCTTCTTCCTTAGAGGGTTTTTCTTCTTCTGGTTTTCATCTCTTCATAAAATCCAACACCTCTAAATTTCAACTCTGGAAATAATTTTGCTTATAAAAAATGCACCCACTCCAGACCACTTGATAATATTCTCATCAAAGTAAATGTTGTGTGTGGTGTAATATAATCACGAACCTGTAAGTTCTTTCATCTAGTTATTTTTAAAAACTAGCGGTAATCACAGATTATGGAGACAGGTTGGAAATGAGCCCCTGAAAAAAAAAAACAATAAAGGCTGCCATTTGGAAGACTGACCACCAAAAAATCTCAAATTTTACTGCGCATAAACCACAGGACAACCAACACGAAATTAGGATTGTGTTCTTCGAACGTGATAACACCCTTCTTCATAATGTTAATGTTTAATATATATTGCCTCTATATATATATAAAAGGGAATATTAATAGAATAAAAAACAATTCTGATATATATCTTTTTACAATAATTTGATACAATTCCTGAGTTTAAAAAAACACACAACTGCAACATTTTATTTTCTAGTTCATATTGACAAGTTTTGTGTATTTTTTCTTGTATCATCTTGTGGAAGCAGGTGATTTAAAAAACTTAAAAGGAAAGTTGGTTTTGAAATATATATTAAGTAATCTTGAATAGTTAAGACATCATTTTTTTTTCATTTCTTGATACTTGTAACATTTCACTAAACAAATCATTTGATATTATTGTGAGTTTGAACAATATAATGTCAAATGCATGTTTTAATTGTCTATGTTACTGGTGATAATAGCTAGAGCATTTGTAGAAATTCATGTTTTTTTTATGGCAAGCTATATTTACTTCACATTAAGAAAAATACATCAAAGGAAGATTTCATTACAAGATGTTTTGATTGATCCATGCATTTAAGATCTCAGTCCAGTGGATCTAAAACCTCCATTTAGTTAAATATTACTTTATAAAATTACAGGTTTTCAGAAACTTCTTTATCTGTCTTTAGGAGAAGTTAGATAATATTCCCAGCATGACACATAAATTTCTTCAAAGCTGCTTTTAAACTTGAATTTTCTATATTTAAAATAAAAACATATTAAAAATTTATCACTGCTATGAATGACTTGCCAATACTGCTGGTATTGCATGTGCTTGTTGTTTTATTGGATGAGAAGGAACAATAGAACAAGGACTTGTGGGAAGTGTTTTTGTGTGCCCGAGCACATGGAGTAAATTAAATTATTTTCTTTTCTGGCTAACAGAAAATCTTAAATGATGATCTCAAGCTAAAACATCCACATTGGCAGATGGATCACTGCTTTTTGTTGCAAATGACTTTTGAACCAAGAGAAGACAGATAGGTTTTTTCTAAACTTTCATATTTTATTATAAAATATGACTCAAAAAACAAGTTATATATTTCACAGCTCTGTTCTGTTATAGTTTTTAGTTTTTACTTCCTATAATGTGGAACTTTACTCTTCGAAAAATTACATCTTTGGTAATCCTGTCATGCATTTTGATTGCTACATTTGCAACAATATTTTCCTACTTTCATTGGCTAAGGATGCCGTTATTCAAGGCCGCTACATTGTCCAGTGGAATAATTCAACTGGAAGGGCCATTAAATTTAAAAACTGCTTCTTATGGTACTAAGAATGAAGATGTGATGATGATGGAACTGTTGAGGCCTTCCCCTCCTGACTTGTATCCAACTCCAAGACGACCCAGGAGGGGGACATCAGATGACACTTTTGGTACTGTGTCTGTTTTTTTTTTTTGTGCTTTTGTTTTAAGGGACAGTGCCTGTTCAAAAAAACAAAATTTCATGTACCTATAATTTCTACCAAACCTACAACAAAAATAGAGAAAAAGATTCTACAGAGCAAACATAAGTTTGCTCATCCAATCCAGTTATTTAATTAAATCTACGCTTGTTTGCAGTTACCCCTGGTATTACCAAGAAGGAATACAGAGACCGAAGACAAAAACTCTTAAGGTACGTCAATGTGTGGAAAAGAAAAACATAATTATTCTTTATGGTTGATCTCATCGGCCTAGACTCAAAAACCGCTAAAAAGTTAACGTTCAAGGTGCATTAAGTCTAATTTTTTTTTAAGGTTTCAAGTAATTTGAGACCCAATCGCACAACATGCAAGTTTTAAAAGATATTGCATTTGGGGAATTTCATCAAAGAAGCAAAATTATTAGCTATTGTCTTCGGCTATTCTGATTGGTTAAGCGTGAACATTTCCTAAAATTTATTTGACGCAAATGGATTTTCTTTATTTTTATAATGAAATATAATAATAATAACGAACCATCAGATCCTCCTCTATTCTTGAAACCAAAGATATTCTATGTGGGAAAGAGCCAATGCCACAGGACAATGAAGTTTACTATAGTTCTTATGTGGAGCATTACTTAATACAGTAGATTGAATGTATTAGCATAATGATTTTGATTTTGATTTCTTGAAGCAGATCGAAATGAAAATTAAAAAAAAAAAAGAAATGCAGGCTTATCATTTAATATTAATCAATTAAAATATGTTTCAATGATTCTCAAAATAAACCAGCGGTTAGCCTTCCTCAGAATGCACAGCAACCAAAGAAAATTAAAAAATATATACAGCCAACAGGTATTAAAACTTTCAGTTACCCCAGTATACTGTTTTGATTTTAGTATTAAGAGTAATTTTTATGACCTATTGCAGTTTACTTGCCAAAACTCATTTTGGAGAAACCCATGATAAGCATTTGGTGGTAATTCCAAGTAATCCAAGAAAATACATGACAACAGATGTGCCGTAAGTTATAAAGTCAATTTATGTATGTCGTGTTACCTTTCCATCTAACTGGATAAAGTAAATATGACTGTGGGGAATGCAGGGACATTGTGAAGCTCAAAAGCAAACCAAAATGTTGTGATGTGACATGATGTAGTGCAATGTGATGCAAGATGATATCTTCTCAAACTTATAAATACAGTGAAACCTGTATTAAGCGGACACTCTCTATTAGATGGACATTAGCTGCTTGGGTCTCCAAATTTTCCTCCCATATTTATTGTAAGATGAACCTGTATAGCGGACCCCTGTATTAAGCGGACACTAGCGAGGGCCCTGAGGGTGTCCACTTAATACAGGTTTCACTGTAAATAAATAAATAATTCATCAAAGTTTTATCAAAGAGATCATTAGCATGATGGTTGTTTTCAAATCCAATTTTAATAGACGATTTTCGTATTCTCGGTATTGAACTGGAACTAGCTTGCAATGGAGGCTAATGCGGGGGAATATCATTTAAAATATTTCCATGTGAAAAGAATCCCTCGCATGAGCCTCGTCTGCAAGCTAGTTCCAGTTCAATACCGAGAATACGAAAATCGTCTATTAGCAT
>JAJLRJ010000003.1:34143619-34258619 GCA_024195265.1 Dendrophyllia cribrosa | reverse complement strand
TTGTAATACTACATAAGTTGTGTATGCACAGTAATTTTACCATATTACTTGGTCATAGGGCAGTTTTCACTTTGAGTGTCATAAAACCAAAACCGATGTCATTACATGTACTCTGGCCGATCGCAACAGAGACAGACAATACAATGAACCAATCACAACTTGAAGTAATAGGCCTTATGCACGATTACGTCACCAGCTCAAAATTCACCACCAAGCCTCGTTTGTACAAAATTCTTTGCAAACCTTTGACAAGTTCATGTTGTTTTGAGTGGGTATTCTTTTCAACTTTGCTCCTTTGAGAATACATTGATGAGATTGTCACAGGTTTACACTTCAAAAGCGAGGCTTGGGGGTGAAATTAGCTAGTCTGACGTAAACATGCATAAGGCCTATTACATGTAACCGACGTTAAGCATGGAAGGTTACAAGGAAAGTTACATTCTTGGTTTTGCAGTTTTGCTTCTGATTGGTTAAGAAAGTGGCACAAATGTTTTTAGCCAATCACATTTAGCATAGTTATGCAAAAACCATACAGCAATCACCAAACTACTTTCAATACAAAACTGAAAATCACTCCATAATGTGCACTGGTACTACTCCAATATTGGGTGATAAAGTCAACAGGCTAGAAAAAAAAAAAAACAATATTTAATCCCAACCAATTTCTGTGAAATGCACTGCCTGATTACTAAGGCTTGTTAGCAAACAGACTAGTTGCATTTAACACTAGGAAGAATGGAATGCATTTCAATTTAGTGACAAACAATAATTATTTTTTTTGTTTGCTAATTTGGTTTTACTTTACAATGCTCTGAGATTGTTAAAAAATTTGCTACTTCTCGACTAATTAGAGTGGCGTGTGTCAAAAGTAATTTCATGATTGCTTTGGTTTTGAATTGCTACGCTCTATGATTGGCTAAAAAATCTAGTGCCACTTTCAGGGGTTTCAATAAGAAGTGAAGTAGGCAGCTGTGACAGCTGATAAGGGGGCCGTCAGGCCCCGTCCCACTTGGGGGGTCTGGGGGCATGCCCTCCATAAAAGTTTGAAATCTAGGGGCTTGGAAATGCAATTTCCAGCAGTCTGAACATGAAATTGAGTGAAATGTAAGACAGTAGAACTTTTGACGATTGCGCTTTAAGTTCTGTTTGTGATGTGAGATTTAGTGACTGTTTCGCGGCTTTGGGATGAGTCGCTACTTTAAAATGAAGGATACACGAACTGATGTATGCCAGACCAATTTTTATTTTGCGCTAAATTTGTCCAGATCGTCGCTAGACTGTACGTAGCTGGATCGCTAGACAACTGAAGCTAGATCGCAAGACAACTGAAGCTAGATCGCTAGACAACTGAATCTAGATTGCTGGACAACTGAAGCTAGTCAACTGTGAAAAGAAAATTAAATGACAAGTTACATTCTTGCAAAAATTTGAATCTAAACCCTCAAGTTTAAATCTACAAATCCTAAGACGTACTAAACACTTTTCTACTTACAATTCTGTGTCATTCTTATTCGCATACATTCAGTTGATCTTCTACTTTGTTACTATTAACTTCGCAAATCGTTGTAACTGATTCAATTTAAAATATATTTCGATTTTAAGTCAGATTCGAAAAATTCTATCACCTCTTAATTGGTTAGATTTTCGGCCCAGCTCTTCCGCGGTTTTGGGCCCAGTCCTGGCCTCATTTATGGCGCCCAAAACAATAACAAAAAAACTACAAAATTATATTCGTGAAAATTACGATCAAAATTCACAACAGTTACAGTTTCAGTAACCGGCGGTGAGGGGCGAAGTAGGCGGCAGTACACTGCTGGTAGCTGGCTTCTATTAACAGCCCTGCACTTTCTCTAGTCCAATCGGGAAGGTTGTGGGAAAGATTGACAGAGAATGCAACGGACCAAGGGGAGGATTTAATCATCCTTCCCATGCTCAGCCTCCTACAAGAAAAACGTGGCATCTGGATATAATGCAGGATTACTTTGGTCTCAATTAAAAAAGCTCTCTAAATAAATGTAATGTGGCATGATGTTATAATAGCCATTGTTTGCCATACAAAAAAACTACAAAATTATATTCGTGAAAATTACGATCAAAATTCACAACAGTTACAGTTTCAGTAGGCGGCAGTACACTGCTGGTAGCTGGCTTCTATTAACAGCCCTGCACTTTCTCTAGTCCAATCGGGAAGGTTGTGGGAAAGATTGACAGAGAATGCAACGGACCAAGGGGAGGATTTAATCATCCTTCCCATGCTCAGCCTCCTACAAGAAAAACGTGGCATCTGGATATAATGCAGGATTACTTTGGTCTCAATTAAAAAAGCTCTCTAAATAAATGTAATGTGGCATGATGTTATAATAGCCATTGTTTGCCATACATTGCCATTAATTTTTAACTCTGTTAATTCTGTAAGCACTATTAATTTTTGAATTTTCCTTATCATTTGAAGGGATTTATGGGAAGGCAAGAGACCTGGAACCAGAGATGCAATTCTTTTCTTTGGATTTGATGAGGTGAATTCATGTTTAATTTGACAGATAAAGATAAGTATTGTCTTTAATTTTATTCTGATCCAAGTTTATATTTAAAATGACCATTCTAAGACAAGTTTGTGTTCTTTACCAGGGGTTTCAATAGAAGCCAGCTAAAGGCAGTGTACCACCGCCGCCTACTTCTCCTTTCACCGCCGGTTGCCAGACCGCCCTATTAGGATGGGGCCTTACGGCCCCTTATCTGTCACAGCCGCCTATTATACCTTGGCCAGCCACCTACTTCAATTCTTATTGAAACCCCTGCTTTGCAGTAATTCTGCCTTAATGATGTTGTAGCTGAAATCATTTGATAGCTTTAAATAACTGTTATCTGATCTCCTTTTCCCTCAGTCATATTCAGTTCGGAATCTAGCCTCAGTGCTAACTGACAGGTAAGTTTTTTAAGTGATCAACATCTGATTTCTCTTTTTAGAACAGTATTCATGTTCTCAGTGATGGTTGTCTGTGATGTGTGATCACCCAGGTGATCTGGCAGTTGCCCTTTCGAAGATGTGGTCATTCTAATAAGGGCAGCGCTTTCCTGTGTTCTAATTTTTGGGGATGAATACCTTTAGTGTGGTTATTGTAATGAAAAATTCTGAGCTGAATTTTCGTGTGCTACTGATTACAGTTGAATCCTGATAACTCAAACACTCAAGAACTCGAACCTCACGCTAACTCAAACCAAAATCGATTTCCCCTGATTTTGCTTAATTATATTATCGTTATTTACTGTAATTTTACCCCTGGTAACTCAAACTCTCAATAACTTGAACCTCCCCCTAATTCTAAGTGATTTTGTTTTCCCAGGTTATTTTCTTTATATTTATTATTATACCTTCAATAACTCGAACCTCATCTGTCAAAGTCAAAACATACAAATGTCATCCAGAACACTGAGTTTATCAGTGTTTACATTGTCCTTTACCATAGTGTTCTTTTACTTTGCTTTTCTTTGTTTTGTTCTGTTCATTTGTGCTATGTTTTGTTTAAAAAATTGTTCTAATTGAACTCTTTCTTGGTCAGTAAACCTGATTATTAAAATGAAAGGCATTTGATTAGTCATAAGGCATGTAAACAAACACCATTTAGTATTTTTACAGTATTGCCTAATTTCCATTTATCTGCTCCCAACTCCCAATAACTCAAACCTTTTCCGATTTCCCTTGGAGGTTCAAATTATCGGGATTCAATTGTAATAATACTATATGCTAACTTTTGAGTGTGTATGAAATCCTAAAGTGTGAAAGGTATTGAGGAGTACTTTTCTGTGTCACCAAAAGCTGTTGTCCTGCACTTTCTTGTGGTGCTGTGAAAGATGCATTTGACCCTTTCACTCCCAGAGTCAATTTATGGAGACATGTAGTGTAGTTCTAACTTTTGAGTCTGTGGACGAAACCCTATGGTGTGACCATTTAAATGAAACCTCTTTGGCGGTGCTTTTGCATAGTACGGTCATTGGTTTTTCGATATTTTATGAAGTGAAATTTGGGATTTTTCTTGAATAATTTTTTATATTGGCACTCTTGGGAGCTAAAGTTTAAATCTTTTCCATCAGGTACGCTGGCAAGGACTTCTGTGTGTGGTATGATCACTTGCGTCCAACACACCCCAGCATTCATGATGAAATCTCCAATGTTCTGTTCCACTCAGAGAGGTTTACTTATAAAAGTAAGTGGCCTTGATAATGTAGTCTCTTGATACACAGTGAGCTGGGCCAGAGGGTTTTAAAATATGTCGTTTGTGGGTTGTAATTGGTGGATTTTAATTCAGAGACTCCATTTTTCAGGGTCCATTGTTTGTTGTAATTGAAGGCCTCTGGCAACAATGTCCTAAGTAGCTTTTTGGAAAATTTTCACTGAAATCTTGGATTTTTGGCCTCAAAAGGGACTCACTTGCCAAAATTATAACTGGATCATGTACTAGATATGACTGAAAGGATTTCAACCAGGTCAATAAATCTTCTATCTTCGAACAGAATAAAATTTTATCTTGAAGAGATACATAGGGTGGCCTAAGGCCCAAAACATTTTCTCAAAGATGTGGATTTTCTTCCCCATTTTTGATCTGTTTTAAGTACCTTAACAATAATAAATCATTAATTTGACAAAATTGTGCTTTTAAAGGCCTAAAACATACAATATTTTAGTGAAAGTTGCGAAAAAATACTTAGGACATTCTTGTCAGGAGGCCTTCAATTACGATTGATGGCGCTTTATTAAGCGGTTTTTAGTACAGTGTCGAAAGTAATTTTCGATCGCTTTGGTTTTGGATTGTTATCCTTTGTGATTGGCTAAAAAAATCTTGCGCCACTTATAAACCAATCAGAGCTAAGTAAATCTAAGCCAATTGTGACTTACTCGCACGCTGTTTCCTGCCCTTGGAGCCAGCGACATGTCTTTGCTATGAACACTGAGTTTTTGATTGAATGATCTGTCTCTGTTTTGATTGGCTAGAGTAATTTCTTTGGGTTTCGTTTCACAGCCCTCAATAAAAAAAATTGAAAACTGCCCTATAAAAATGCGATCATTTCTCGATTCTGAACTTCAGAGCTAATGTCTTATATTTAAAGGGAACCTCCATTGTCAGAACAAATTGACGTTAAATTGTTGGAAATCAAGTCGAAATTTTAATTTTTTGAAAGAACAGGTGCAAATATAATTTTCTTGTACAAAAAAATGGATATGAATATCGCCTATTTTCTCTTTTAAATTTCCCGCGCGCCGCCATTTTGAATATTTATGACGTATTATGGTTGCCGCTATTGTTCAGAATCGAAGTTCTTTTGTATGCAACAATTGGACAACCGTAACACGTCATAAATACTCAAAATGGCGGCGCGCGGGAAATTTAAAAGCGAAAATAGGCGATACTCATATCCATTTTTTGTACACTAAAATTATATTTGCACCTGTTTTTTTTTAAAAAATTAATGTAGACTTTATTTCCAACAATTTAACGTCAATTTGTAATAACAATGGAGGTTCCCTTTAAAGAAAAGCACAACTGTGAAGGACGTGAAAACTCCCTTTAAGTAACAGCTCTGGGACCATTTTAACCAGGAGGTTAAAAATATAAAGGCTATTTTTTAAAACAATGTTTAAACAAATCATGACCTAAACCAATTTCAGCCAACCCGAATATTAAAACTTAACTGTAAACAGTGTCAAGAAATAAATGCATCGAGGTCAGCTTGGTTTAAAGTTGTACCCATTGGATAAAGTTGTTGCCAACCTAATTGGGTGCACTTAATAGATTATTTTTCCAAATTTGCTTTCCACAAATCCTAAATTTATCATCACTTTATCATTTCCTTTCAGATTTGCTCATTCTTGGTCATAATACCCACATGCTGAGGCTTATTAAATCTGAAGCAGAAATTAAACTTCTAAGAGAATCAGCTTCATTAACAGCCAGAGCTATCAATAAGGTAAGCTACCTTTGGTAAAAACAAACAAGTTTAAAAAATTCGGGCTCTTAGTACTCTTCAGAACAAGAAAGGTTGGAAAATATGTGTCAAAAAATTTCAAGGCTTACCAACATGACGTCCATATTAGAAAATAAATCAGTTAATACAATTCATTTGTTAGTTCTAGTTGTCTCTTGAGAACAGTTTATTGTCACTTTTACATTATTTAGAGCAGTTTTCAGTTGCGTGTCTTAAAACCAAAACCATGTAATCACTCTGACAATCACAACAGATGTTGACAATCCAATGAACCGATCAGAACTTGAAGCAATACAGGTAGGTGGCGCCAAGCGCGGGAAAACACGTGCAAGCAAGTCACGATTGGTTTTGGTTTTACTTCTAATTGTATGAGAAACTGGTGCGAAATTTTTCAGCCAATCACAAAGCGTAGCAATGCAAAACCAAAGCAACTGCGAAATTACTATCGATACTGAATTGGAAACCGCGCTATCAGCACAGTTTACAATTTGAGAAACGAAGAAAGAACCTGGTCAATGGTTAAATGTCGCGGCCTGTTTTTAGACCACACACGCCGCTGAAACAGTCTAATTTGTCGGTTTTTCAGATTTTTCTTGTGACTGTAGACAAAGAATGTTCTAAAGCGTCAGTCAACAAAATGTGATGATTCTGTTCCCTTTTTTTTTCTGAACAAGGTCATGAAAAGCACTCGTCCAGGTCTGGAGGAGTCCCATCTGCATAATATATTAGAATATGAATGTCGGATGACTGGAGCCGAGAGATTGGCATATCCTCCTGTGGTTGCAAGTGGACCAATGGCAAATACTCTGCATTATATAAACAATTCACAAGTTCTTAGGTGAATATTTAACTGGAATTATCTTATTGTTGGAAATTATTGCTGTAAGATTTCGCAGAGGATGAATCCCTCTCCCGACACCCGTCCCTCCAAAACAACGCTTTTCTTATATTTCATAATGGGGTTATTTTCCCCACGGTGGCTCAAAATGGATCCTGTTAATTTATAGGTCAAATAAACCAAAAATTTCAAATTTTAAAAGAAACCATAATAAATCAAACTTACGCAAAATGTTTTGTTTCTGGCCTTTAAGGAAGTCATAGCTAAAAGTACAAAGATTTCCGAAGGCTTTTAGAAACTTAAAAGTACTGACATCAGAATTAAATAATATTGTTGCTGCAGTTTATCGCAGAACAAAACACCATAGTTTTCTGCTCAAAGTCACTAACTTTCAACTTCAAACCTTGATTCAACAATTTTCCCGACCGCTCTACGATCATAAAGGTCAAAAATTAGCACTTTTCAACTTCCAATATCTCTGCGATGCCAAGTCCAATTAGTTTCAAACTTCAAAATATGTTTATTTGGTACTCGATCAACACATTGCACCATCCATCCATCCATCCATCCATCCATCCATCCATCCATCCATCCATCCATCCATCCATCCATCCATCCATCCATCCATCCATCCATCCATCCATCCATCCATCCATCCATCCATCCATCCATCCATCCATCCATCCATCCATCCATCCATCCATCCATCCATCCATCCATCCATCCATCCATCCTTCCATCCTTCCATCCTCCTTCCTTCCATCCATCCATCCATCCATCCATCCATCCATCCATCCATCCATCCATCCATCCATCCATCCATCCATCCATCCATCCATCCATCCATCCTTCCTTCCTTCCTTCCTTCCTTCCATCCATCCATCCATCCATCCATCCATCCATCCATCCATCCTTCCTTCCTTCCTTCCTTCCTTCCTTCCTTCCTTCCCTCCCTCCCTCCCTCCCTCCATCCATCCATCCATCCATCCATCCTTCTACTTCCTCCCTCCCTTCCTCTTTCCCTCTCTTTTTTCCTTCCTTCCTTCCTTCCTTCCTTCCTTCCTTCCTTCCTTCCTTCCTTCCTTCCTTCCTTCCTTCCTTCCTTCCTTCTCCTTCCTTCCTTCCTTCCTTCCTTCCTTCCTTCCTTCCTTCCTTCCTCCCTCTTTCCCTCCCTCTCTCCCGCCCTCTTTCCCTCCCTCCCTCCCTCCCCCCTCCCTCCTTCCCTCCTTCCCTCCTTCTTTCCCTTCCTCCGTCTCTCCCTCCCTCCCTCCCTCCCTCCTTCCCTCCTTCCCTCCTTCTTTCCCTTCCTCCGTCTCTCCCTCCCTCCCTCCCTCCCTCCCTCCCTCCCTAACTGCTTCAATTTTAGACTTACTTTTATTTTGCCTCTTTTTTCATTACTTTCTGTAGAGATGGAGAGCTTGTGCTGATGGACGCAGGAAGTGAATACCACGGGTACGCTAGCGATATCACAAGGACATGGCCGGTCAGCGGTAAATTCAACGACGCACAGAGACAGCTGTACGAACTGGTGCTAAGAGTACACAAGAAATGCATTAAAGTGAGATACACTTCAATCATAACAAAACCAACAATCTTTCACGGCGACGCTATGTTCCCTGCGAAATTACGACCATAAAAAATACATACTGATTGGAGAACGCGTCGAATTTTAAACAGATTTATGAAGCGGTAGCCTGAGATGCACGAGAGCAGCACTAGTGATGAAGCCGATTTCTCGTTTGTCTCGGACATTTTCATTTCGGCTCTACACCAGTCTACCTTTCGTGTTGTAAACAAGCGCATTTTTTTGTCATGTTATCAATTAATTAGAGGCACTATACTTCATCAGCAGTATGGAGTTTATACGGTCGTTCCTCGGACATAGTTTCGCGGGAAACCTTTTTGGGACCATTGTTGGAAATAACAGTCGGCTATCGGACATTGTCCGACCAAAATCCTGCAATGTTCGAATAAGGGCCTGGTCGCACTACAGTCAAAAACAAAAATTAGCCCATGCAAAATAACATAAAAACAAAAACATTCCACAAAAAGCATGTCCCACCGGAGCGGTTTCTTTTGTTTTCCTCGATTTTTGCACGGGCTAAATTTTGTTTTTGACTGTAGTGCGACCAGGCCCTAAGTTTACAGTATGCTCCGACATGGTGTGCGAGCACCAAAATGGCTTCGCTTTGGTCTTGAAAGTAGAGCGGTTTTCAATTCAGTGTCGAAAGTTATTTTGCAATTGCTTTGGTTTAACATTGCTGCGCCTTGTGATTGGCGAAAAAATCTTGCGCCACTTTCTCGTCCAATCATAAGTAAAACCAAAACCGATCACGACTTTCTCGCACGCGTTTTCCTGCTCTTAGCGCCGGCTAGCTGTATTTACTTCGCGTTCTGATTAGTTCGTTGGATTGTCATCCTTTGTTTTGATTGGCCACAGTAATTACTCATCTGGAAACGGCTCTAAGCCATCGCATTTGATTCCAAATACATAACAATAACAATTTATGCTTCTTTTACCGTTTGCTTTGCTGAAAAAGGCTCTCTTGATTCGAGAAAATTCAGAAAAGGCATTGTGGTATGAAATCGCCCTATAATGCACTGCAAACCGGAAAACCTCTTATAACACGTCATGTATGCTAACGGAATGTGTCTAAGGGGAAATCCAAAATGGCGGATGTCCGACCAATTTTGTAAAATGTCCGATAAAATGGAGGTTTGAAAGGACACGTGTCCTTCTAAGTAAGAAAAAATTATTTCCAGCACAAATGGTTAAATACGTAGACTACGTAGGGTTTGCAAAAGTGTTATTGGCACATTGTGTTTCTTTGTTTGTTTTCAGCTTTGTCAGAAAGGTGCCTCGTTAGACTATATCTATCACGCCATGCTAATACTCCTTGGAGAGGAATTAGTTAGTAAGTACTTTAATTGATGGGAAGGTCATCTTATTCTTATTTCTCTGGCCTTTCTTGTATTCAGTTTGTATAGTTGTTTCACAACCCAGGTCCCTTTCTCTCGGCTTTACTTATGTGTTTTTGGTTTACTCTCGGCTAATTAAAATAGCCATTTAGAAAGATGTTATGTTCATCATGTCGCAACAAAGAAAACAAAATTGTTATTTCATCTTTGTCCCATGCTTGTGACATGGTGAACATTACATCGTTCTCATTTCATTACCGAGTTTAACATTTACAATGTACCATCTTTCTTTATCAATATCCATTTAATATATAACTACGTTTTATCGATCTAGAAAACTAAAGCCCTGCTTTCCGGGGAAGCCGTTCTGACTTCCTTTATATGGATAACAAAGGTCCACATTATAGAGGTGTCCTTATATACAGAGATAGAGGTTAGGGACGAAGTAAACTGTCCGTATTAAAGCGATGCCCTCTTATAGAAGTAAATAAGAAGCAAAGCGGGACCGCGAACGAAAATGCTGCTGGTGTACGTAGGATCTAGAGAAGATCTAGTTAGCCAAAAATAGAGATAAAATCAAAGTATAAAGCAAAGCTGATACTACGTAGAACATTTAACGCGACAACGACATGATAGAGCCCAATTTTTCTATCTTTTTGCAGCTACACCGTGCTGACGAGACCCAACCAGGTTAAACAGCTGTCCACAATTGCATTTTGGCTTTCAGTTTGGGCTCTATCATGTCGTTGTCACGTTAAATGTTCTACGTAGTATCAGCCTTACTTTATACTTTGATTTTATCTCTATTTTTGGCTGACTATACCAGCAGCATTTTCGTTCGCGGTCCTCAGTTTGCATCTTATTTACTTGTTTTATTTTGGGACCGTAGATCTTTTTAGATCCGATATGCTGTTTTATTTTTTGCATGGTATTGGCCATGTATTCGCTGAGGGATGGTTTCTGTCTATCCTCATTTTCTTTATCGCGACAACGACATGATACTTCAAATTCTTTGCCTATTAATCATGGTCACGCGCCACTGTGACGTCACGTGGGTCAATTGGCAAACTTTTGAATTTGAGCTCATCTGTGGTCATCACCACGTGCGATTTGGAAGAGTATTGGCGTTCGCGCTAGTTTTTTTTTTATCTTTTTGCTGCTACACCGTGCTGGGCTCTATCATGTCGTCGCGTTTAATGTTCTATGAGTATCAGCCTTGCTTTATACTTTGATTTTACCTCTTATAGAGGTGATGGCAAAGCGAGTTTCGACTATACTTATCTCTCCCTACTCTTTTCTTAACAGGCATCGATTTTCTTCCGAAGAATCTGACAGAAGGTCTACTAAAAAAGGTATCACATCACTGTACCTAATGTTGAATAGCGTATTAAGGGCAGGATGTGACTGTGAAGAGTAGCGATTCTCCAAAAGTAACGTGATGCTGTGTACTAAGAGTACAAGAGATTAATAACAGGCACGAAGGAAACTGCTAGCACGTGTAAAGAATTATGAATACCTTTCCAGTTATACAATTGTTCCCAACTAATTTTATGTTCTTGATGAACAGTAAATGCACATGGTAATTTTGTTTTTATTTTCCGTCTTCTTGTTCCTATCGTTAAATTAAACCAAAATATTTTGTGATGATAAGTTGAGTCAGTTTCTTTTTGCTAGGCTTAGAGTATAGTTGTAAATTCTAACTTCTCGCAAATTCGACCGAAAAATAGCTTCCCCTGCCTCACTTCATTATAGAATTTAACCCTCGATAACTGTTTTGTGCCCCCTCCCAATCCCTCCTCCCTCCTCCCTCCTCCCTCCTCCCTCCTCCCTCCTCCCTCCTCCCTCCTCCCTCCTCCCTCCATCCTCCCTCCATCCTCCTCCCTCCTCCCTCCTCCCTCCATCCTCCTCCCTCCTCCCTCCTCCCTCCTCCCTCCATCCTCCTCCCTCCTCCCTCCTCCCTCCTCCCTCCATCCCTCCTCCCTCCTCCCTCCCTCCTCCCTCCATCCCTCCTCCTCCTCCTTCCTCCCTCCATCCTCCTCCCTCCTCCCTCCATCCTCCTCCCTCCTCCCTCCTCCCTCCATCCTCCTCCCTCCTCCCTCCTCCCTCCTCCCTCCTCCCTCCCTCCATCCTCCTCCCTCCTCCCTCCTCCCTCCATCCTCCTCCCTCCTCCCTCCTCCCTCCATCCTCCTCCCTCCTCCCTCCTCCCAACCCTTCCCACCCCCCCACCCACCCATCTCACCTCTCCCCACCCTTCCCTCCCACCCCTCCCTTCCCACCCCTCCCCTGACAATTCGAGTGATTATGATTCTGTTCATGATACTTAGGAAGACCTCTAGATATCATTTGCCGCAAATTTGGAGCTATTGCCCCGTTCGCTGTTGTTTGACAAATGAACCCCGTTTACCTCGTGTAACTCTTGCCTTTTTTTAAGGTTGATCTCAGTTCCTATTGGTTTTCAGGCTGCTGGTGAATTCTGCCCTCATCACGTGGGGCACTATCTGGGCATGGACACACATGACACGCACTTGGTGAGCAGAGGCCTGGGACTACATCCGGGTATGGTGATCACGGTAGAGCCTGGGATCTATATATCAACGGACAACAGAAAAGTACCAGAAAGGTTAGCAAGGTCAACACTCGTAGTGTATGCCTCGAAACAGCCTGCGCGCGCATACGTCTCCTATTTCCTTCGCTTGTCCTTTTTGCGCGTGAAGCAAATAGGTGATGTCTGCACCCAGGCTAGCCTCGAACCGGAGTCGTTCGCTTCATAACTAATATCCCTAATATCCACTACACCAACGAGGGCCAGCTGCCGGGAGCTGGAATTTTTAACATATTTATTGAGTTACCCATAACAATAAATGAGAGCTAACCGTTTTCAAATCAGTGCTTAACCCTAAACACTGTAGATCAGTGCCAAACCCCAAAACGCTAATAAATGGAGTTCTGTTCTCGTGTACAACAGTGATATAACGATAAAGCATATTATTTTGTGTAAACTGCATGGGGCGTCTAACGCCAGTTTGAAATTTGGAAACGAGTAAAATTCAATAAAAAGGTGAACGTGAATATCGAATTTCGAGATACTATTTTTTTTCACTAAGGTGAAAAAAAGCTAAGAAAAGTTATGAAGGTTAAGTTACGCTCTGGGGTGGATCATGACCCTGGGGTCATGCATATAAACAGTGTGCTAGACAAGGATGCTCGTCCGAACCTTTGATAGAATACCGTAAAAAATACCAGAATCTCACAATGTTGGCGTGGCCCTAAAAGAGTCCAAAACAACACATTAAGCGGTTATCAATATATATAGAGAGAGCTGTTTTCAATTGAGTATCAAAAGTAATTTCGCAGTTGCTTTGGTTTGGCATTGCTACGCTTTGTGATTGGCTAAAAAAATCTCGCGCCACTTTCTCAACCAATCAGAAATAAAACCAATCGTGACTTGCTGGCACGCGTTTTCCCGCGCTTGGTACCGGCTACATGTATTTGCTTCGAGTTCTGATTGGTTAATTGGATTGTCTGCATCTGTTGTGATTGGTCAGAGTAATTACATTGATTTTGGTTTTACGACACTCGTTTGAAAACCGCTTTATATGAAAGGTTAAAGACTTTGATATGATCACTGACGTGCGTGGGAAAGTCAACAGAAATGAAAAAGCGACGTCATATTATTGTTCTTTCTTTTGTAGATATCGAGGGATAGGCATTAGAATCGAGGACGATGTTTTGATAACTGAGAACGGACCCGAAATTCTGACAGCAGAGTGTCCAAAGGAAGTGGAAGATATTGAACGGCTAATGAGCAATACAGCGGACATGGCGAGGCTTTAAGAATCATCATACGGCATATGTACGGCATAGAAGTGAGAAGTCCATTCACTTTAGCGGAGCAAGACCATCTTACGGATGCGACCAGTGCATTTAACCCTTTTATCTCAAAAATAAAAATTCATATAAAATTGATAAAATCAATTGGCACCTTGCCAAAATACCGCCGAGGAGGTTTTATATGAATGGTCACACCATAGGATTTTGTCCACAGACTCAAAAGTTAGAACTACACTACACGTCTACATGTCTTCATAATTGACCCTGAAAGTGAAAGGGTTAACAGTGGTAAATCTAGGGAGGGGTGCAGAGTAGTCGCCCCCCCCTCCCCCCTCCCTCCCTCCCCCTCCCCCCCCTCCCCCTCCCCCTCCCCCTCCCCCTCCCCCTCCCCCTCCTCCGCCTCCCCCTCCTGCCCACTTCAACATTTCCGTTTTGTTCCTGAATTAAACGAAACGCTAAGCGTTTCCCGCCGTAACTCGTTCAAAGGAAGCTTATTTAAGTGTGGCAGAGGCAGCCTGGGTTCCAGAGGCTTTTCACCCTCTGAGTGCGGGTCTTATGTTGTCTTATTTTGTGCTACGAGATCCTTTAGCTCGGCCGCCCGTCCGCTTCACGAAAGCCCGTCGCAAAATAGAGCTCTGGTACCCAGGACAGCATATTATTTTTTGACTCCCAAGATCTTCGGTTTCGTTGAAAAAATAATAGTGACACTTGTGCAGAAGTTCGTTTTTTCAGGATCAGTGTAAAACTGCAGTCAAACTCCGCTTTACGAATACCGTGGGTGCCAGAGGATTTTCTCGCGCTCTCATCCCTATCATATCACACGCCTTATATGTCTGTTATATTTTTCACTAGGCCGACTTGTCCCGATAGTGTGCCGCCATAAAGAACCTCGGGTATCCAGGTTACTTTGCGAACGGACACCTCGTTGTTAATACGGACAGTTTTTTGGTCCCAGCGGAATTAAGACTAATACATGTTGTATAATATCAATCCCTCTTATACATACTCCTGTAATACGGAAGGCAAATATTAAAACTAATACGAGACAGCCTTAACACTTTGGAAATGGGATTTAGGTTGCACACATTCAAGTTATGACTTGAACACGGTATTCAGTGGCGGATTTCCCCTATCTATATATAAATAAATGCACAGTTTCAGATTTTTTAGTTATGTTTTTATATTCTTTTTTATGTTTAGTTAGGTGTCCCCTATTAGCCGAGGGTTTTCCCCTCTGCTAGATATTTTATTGACACATTAATAAAGTTTTTTTTTATTATTATTATCTTGGAAAAAAATAAGGCCCTGGTAACCAGGGTTACCATTACCCAATCATAGCTCATATTGGTTACCCAAACGATCCCAGAAATCTCAGCTTTAAAAGCTGGTGCTCAGTCTCCTCACAGTTTCAGAAGAGGCGAATCGGCTGTATAAACCGGAATACCTTAGATAACAATGGCCTGGATCACCTCGGACGCCTTATTGAGACTTCTATAACGGAGTAACTGAATAGCTTTCAGTTGAGTTTGGGGTTAGCAGTTTATATAGTTAAATTTAGGCCTAAAACCGAGAAGCTAGGTGGTACTCTGGTACGGTAGGCTATGTAAGCCTAAGCCTAGCTGAGGTCACAGGTTCAATCCTGAGTGGGGATTTTAGATTTTCTTTTTTACACTTTAAACCACCTCTCTTTTTATACAAAACTACATGTACACGGCAGTAAAAGTGAAATTTCATTCCGTATATATGGGGGTGTTTACATGACACCGGGGCGACTTTCGCGCCGGGGCGAGTTCACTCCGGTTCCCTCTTATGGCTCTACATTTGTTTACATGATACCACCACAAAATGTGGTGGTATCATGTAAACAAATGTAGAGCCATAAGAGGGAACCGGTGTGAACTCGCCCCGGCGCGAAAGTCGCCCCGGTGTCATGTTAACACACCCTAACCTAAATATGAATTTATAGGAGGAAGGATTCTGCGGCTCTGTTGGTCATCAAAATACTTTCCGATCACGAATAAATCTCGAGAATGTCTGGACTACAGATACCAAAAGGACCACGAAAACTGTCCGTATTAACAGGTTTGACCGTAGTAGTGTTTAGGAAATTTGTTTTTTCCTCTGATATTTCAGCCGTAAATTCAGTTAATGGTCGGATGGTGCATGTTTGCTTCTAAAATAAACTGGTCTATTTCCTCCCTTTTTGTGTCCCTCAGGAAGAACATGTTATCGATGTACCTTTTCCACTCGAGGGGTTTTTATCTTGCTTTTACTGAAAATTTCTGTTTCTACCGCGGACATAAAGATGTTGGCAAAAGCAACTGCCGCTTTAGTTCCCATTGCGGTACCGTGAGTTTGGAGATAGTTTCTTCCATTGAATTGGAAGGAGTTCTCCTGTAAAATCAGTCTAAGCATTCGTGGCAGTGGGCGTGTCGTTTTTATAGACGGGCTACATACATGCTTTGCATACAGTGTTTATTCCTTCTTGAGGAATATTGGTGTACAGGCTGGTGACATCCATTGAAACTAAGATCGCGTTTTTGGGGACCATGTTTCCTCTTTTCTATAAAGTTGTTAAACTGTGTGGTATCTTTGAGGTAGGATTTTTGTGCTTTAGCGATAGGCTGCAGGATGTGGTCTGAAAATGATGAGATGCGTTGGGTTGGACCATCACAGCCCGAAATTAATTATAGGTCTTCCAGGTAAAGTTGGTTTGTGAATCTTTGTTAGTGTGTAAAGCAATGGTATACGCGGTGGGCTCAGAGGTGTTTGAGAAAGCCATTTCTTGGTCATTGTGTCTATATGATTTCCTTGATGAAGATAATTATCTCTTTGACTCTTCGACGGGTTTCCGTAAACCATTAGTATTTCGAGGGGGCATATAATTTTTCTATCATAACGTTGAACTTGGCCCTCTTTTATTTTATCATTTTTGTTCAGTGCCCTTGTCTGCCTTTTTTATGATTATTTCCGAGTTTGATCCCAATTCTTTAAGTGCTTTACGTTTTTTGACAGGCAAGTTATTTCGTGGCTTAATCAGTTCAATCTCAGTGTGTTGACATTTAACTTCCTCTAAAAACACGTTTCTAGCGCAACTGGTGGTTGAACTGGAGGTTCCCAGTTTGATTTAACTTGAAAGGGGTGTTGTTCACTCTCTTTATTATGAAAAATATATGGGAGACGCATACGTCTCGCGAACTGTTTAAAGTCTAGCAGCAATAGCCCTTTTCGCGGTTAACCTTTCTCATTTGCATCACAATAAAATTCAACATGATTGCGAGGCAATTTCGGGCAGAAACTACAAAATTGCCCGAAACTGCCTCGCAACCACGTTGAATTTTATTGTAATGCAAATGAGAAAGGTTCGCCGTGAAAAAAGCTATTGTTGCCGGACGTGATTCTATGCGCAGTAATGGTGCGCATTCGACTGAAAGTGTGATTCCGTTGCCAGTTATAGGTGTCGATTGCCAGTTATATAAGAGTCAATTGCTAGTTATAAGTGTCATTTGCCAGTTATAACTGTCAATTGCCAGTTATAAGTGTCAATTGACAGTCTTGAATTGTATCATGGAAATTATAGATGAAAATGGCAAAATTCGAAGACGACAGCTCAGAGAATATGCTGGCGTCACCAACTTATTCCGCGCGTGATCTTCGCTCGCGCTCGAATAACTAAAGTGCTATCAGCTAAACAAAAACAATAAACAATTGTTTATTTCAAATGCTTCTTTTATTTTAGTCGCTTCCAAAGCTTTGCCAACCAGAAGTATATCTATCACTTTTCTTAGTAAGGTTTTAAAATCGTCAGTTACCAATTGTTCCTACACAATGCATGCATTCGAAGCTTTGCTACAAACAAATTACTTTTTTCTTGACGTGCATAAGGATCGATAAGGACTTTTGGAACATGAATATGCTAGACAATGACAAGCCTGATGCGTGACACTTGATTAAATAAATGAAAACAATAGCAAATAATAAATGAAAAATTGTAAAGTCATGATCTGATTACAGTCGGGTGTTTACGAGGCTAGTTTTTCTTCCTTGTTATTGTCAGGTCCGTAGGAGTAAGGGGGGGGGGGGGGGTAGGCCCGTGCCCCCCCCCCCCCCACTTGTCGGGTGAAAATTAAAAAAAAGAAGACTGCCACTTAACCGTCGAAGATATTGAAGGGGTCTCGGCCGACAACAGTCGATCGTGCCCTCTCACTTGCAAATTCGTTCCTACTGGCCTGATTGTATAAAACCAGAAACCCATAATTTTCACTTATGGGTTTCTGATAAAACAAATAGATTCTATTTTGCCCTGGCCATCGATCCGCAAGCAAGTCGGTCACTGATGTTCTCACCACATTTTGAATATATTTAAAGCCATAGGCGTACGGGCTGGGGGGCGGTTTCGGAAATTGTAAAAATTTTCGGGCGAAACGCTTATGATTCGGGCAACAGCACTTGGAAGAAAACTGAAAAAAAAAAAACCACACTCACACCAAGAGAAACCAAACAACAATGGAACCATTGCGAAATACTCTAGGCACAATCCAGAGCCGTACAATTTTCTAGAGGCTAGCGCTAACGTACACTCAATGTTTGGAGACATTGAAACTGATCAAGGTAGTTTGCTTAAGACATTTTAATTTTAAGACATTTTAAAAAGTCTCAAAGTGTAACAAGATGGTCATGTCGTTGGAAAGCGGTGAAAACCGTCGACCAGCAACTCGTCAAATAGTGAAGGCATTGTTAGTATTATCCACCGACAAGGACATACTCGGAAAGTCGTCCACTTCTGCATGGAATTTGTGATTTTCAGTACGTCCTCGGTCTGTGTGTTTTAAAGATTATTTTATCAAATACGAGCAGCCTGAGTGCTTACCTTCAGGGAAAGACTGTGGATGTTATCACGGCGAGGCAGAAGGCCAATTTGATCTTAGCGATCCTACGAAGCTGCCGAAATGAGGAGAGCTTCACCTCAGTGTCGGAACTGTGTGAATGTATCAGTGGATAAAATCATGGATTGCTGAATCGGATATCGATTTTTCATTCCGCGATGCTCGTGTGCCACGACGACAACCCTCAACACGCTTCCTCGCGTTAGTCGGGGAAGACCAAAACGTCAGTGCTGCTCCTCCGCCATCGAAACCAGAGGATTGCCATCGTTTTAACATCTTTTTCACCTCCAGTCTCTGGATAAGGTCCTGGCCGAAATAGTGAGTCGGTTTAGTGGAAATGACCATTTCAAAGGGGACAGACTTCAAATAAATGTGGCTTCTAAACATCAAATCCTATACCAATTGCAGAACATTTTAGGAGGAACCACCCACAGTGTGAGCACAGTTACTGACAAGACATATTAGTAAGGAAAACAACGCAAAATAAATTTAGGCTTTGGTTACTTTTAGGGGTGTCGCGCTATATAGCGAAAAACAACTGTATTTGCGCGCGCTAAAAACCACGAATTTAATTGCGTTATTATGCGCCATCATTCGTCATGCAGCTAGGAAAAAAAATGAAGAAAAAATTAATATTTTTTATTCGTAAATGCAGTTTTCTCGCTTGAATCGACGATAGCATGGTAAAGTGAGCAACTTGCGAGTGACATTTCGTTCTTTTACATGGTCAGTTCTAAACAGACAAAATTTTTTTTTTCTGCTTTTTATAAAATTGTAATTTTGCTGACGAATGGTAACGCCATTAAATTAGTGGTTTTTAGCGCGCGCTAAATACAGTTGTTGTCGTTATATAGCGCGACACCCCTAAAAGTAACCAAAGCCTAAATTTAGTACGTTAACCCTCGGTCGTACAAGGGGGACTGGTGGTTGCCACCCCCTTAACTTTTTCTCCAGTATTTTTAAGACCATTTAAGTTTAGCATATGCTGTTTTTAGTAGCTGTTCATTTATCCTTGAGACACATTTTGGTGAAGTTTGGCGACAACCGGTTGCTATGGAAACGAGATATGACGTCATAAGTAACATGTGGTCAAGCCATTTTTGAATAAAAATGCGTGTTTTTTACCTTTTCTCAGTGAAATAACATGTAAAATGCTACCAAAAGCATCAAAATGTTTAATTGTATGTTATTTTGCAACTCTAGCAAACAATATTTGCAATTTCCACATTTCCACATAAAGGATTAAAAATAACAAAGGATACGGCGGTGTCACTCAATTCTGGATTGCTAGTCTCATCTCGGTAGTGTAGTGCCATACTTCTCTATGATAGCAACGTGGCGTTTGAAGAATTTAGTAAACGATTTACGAAGGAGCGTAGATTTTAACCCTTGGTGAAGATGTTCTTTGTGCGTTGGGTGACATCACCCGAAATGATTCGTGCACCAGTGATAGCTTTGACCTGGTTGCCAGGTACTATATCCTCGACAAGGAGCTACTGCAGGCAGACCAACGCCTGTTCGATCATTCAATTCAAGACCGCACACGTGGAGAAATCAATATAAACAGCTGCAGAAGTCAGCCTTTATGAAATGACCCAAGAGTTCTCGAAGGTTGCATCCATTTTGGCCGTCATCCCCGCAACATCATGCTCAGCGGAGCGCTCATTCAGCGGACTCCGGCGCTTAAAATCTTATCTTCGGAGCACGATGGAACAAAATAGACTAAATAGTCTTGCTATCGTCTGTATTGAGCGCTACTATGGCAATAAAGTCATTGTCAACAGTATGGACATGATAATAAACATTTTCGGACAACGCCACGGAAGAAATAACTTTTTCTCTTAATAAGTTTCTGATTCTATTTGTCATAGAGTATTTTTGGAATTATAACTGTTGCGTTAGACGTAAGAATTGTAAATGTTTTGTTCTTTTTCATGCAATTTGAGTGCGTTTGTAAGCTTTTGTATCTTGATTTCAACACCCACGCATTCGGGCATTGTGTAAATTTTTCGGGCAAGACGGTCATCGCCCCCCCCCCAACCCCCAAGTCCAAAGGTGCCCATACGCCTATTTTTAAAGCCACTTAAAGCTTTTTGTGTTTCGTTTTCTGAGGTCATACAGTCAAGGCGGAAAGTCAACTGTAATTAAAATGGCGTCCTTGTTCTGCGTGCCTCCATCTGCGAATCGAACTTTGTTCAAAGTACTTTTATTTTTAATAGGTGGAGTTTCATTGGCAGCCGTCTGCATCATTTATGCGTGGCATGTAGAATTGGAAAGCAACAAGCTATTCAAGTTTGAGAATACCGCACGACAAGGAAAGATTATTTTTGCATTCGAGTGGTGGGAACAGCTAACGATGGCATCGAATAATCTTCTTCACCTCACAGCCCTCGCTGCTTATGGGGGACGCCAAGTTGTCGTTCCATTTGTGAAGAATTCGTATTTTAAGGGAGAAGCGACCAGCCGCGAGGAAACCCTCGCTCTTTATTACAACCTGACCGCACTGAATAACACGCTTCGTTCGTATGGTCACGGAACATTGATAAGTTGGGAAGGGTTTCAAGATGTCTGCAGAGGACGACTCGACGTGTTGGTGTATTTTGATTATTCAGAGCTACACGCCACTACAAACTACAGCCTAGTCACACCATTTTTTCCTTGCAGCGATCGCCACGAGTACATATTTAAAGGTTTCAAGGTTGGAACAACAATCTGTATGAATGTTTTTGCTCTCAATTCAGTTCAGAGGTTTGAAAATGAGGTTGCCAAGGGGCTACCATGTGTTGGAATCTTTAAATGGAAGGGAAATAGCGACGAGAAAAACCCAAACATGCAAAGGGCTCAGTTTGATATTAAGTCAGTTGTACGCCAAGGAAACGTTCTGTCTTATTACAATATTAGCGGTTACTTTAGTTCCAAACTACTTCATATTGCGCAAGATTTCGTTGCAAAAAATCTTGATTCGTCCTTTGTCTCCGTGCACATTCGCACAGGATGGATGTTACGCACAGGAAGAAGTCTTTCTATGATAAAAGAATGTATATCAAACTTGAAGACGCATGTTCATTCAATCATGATTGCTCGCAGACAAAGTTTTGTTAGTCCTATCCCTGTTTTTGTGGCCTATGATTTCGCAGAGTTTGGTTCAGGTAATCCAGCAGTAAAGTCCGCGCGTGAACATGACAAGTCACTAATGGAGATTTTACTTCCCTTAAAGCCTATTATCTTTCAGCCTTCAGAATTTCAGCTAGCTGATCGAGGCGCTGTGGCTATTGTAGAGATGAATATTCTTGCGTCTGCGAAACGCTTAGTTGTACTTGGAGGTGGAAGTTTTCAATCGTGGGTAATAGCCCAGTTTCGTAACAAGAACTTTAACGATCGGCGAACCAAAGTGGATCGCCTCACTTGCTAAGATGAAGATGAAATATAATGTACACGATTTAAACTGTTTTGGTTTGTTCACGCTCAGAAAGTTATTTGTGCTAGTCACTTGGGCATGGCGACCAAAGTGTTGCCTATCTACAACCGTTCTTTTAGAGAGCCATCCGATTTGTTTTTGGGTAAATTTCGGCGAACCGCTGGAGGTATTACTTTTGCGTATTGGTCTCCACAAAAAAGGGAGAAGCCCAGGGAACGAAGTTGAGTGTATTAGCTAGTGATGCTGGGCCAGCCAGTTTACATGTTTTAATAATAAATTGAACGCACGCGAATATTGCCCGCACGCTAACTGCGTGCACGCACGCTAACTGCATTATTATGTAAACCTTCCCAGCCAAATGAGGTGGGCTTAATTGTCCCTAGAGATCGGCCAATAACTTATTTCAACTGCAAGGTGCTAGGAAATTTGACTAATAAAGAAAACGTTGAACTTTATGCATGTTTATGGGCACGTATTTGTACATTTGCTATATTTGTATTTTAGTCAAGAGACTATCATGATAGTCACTTGCGTGATAGTCTCTTGATTTAAAGGGAGTGTTTCACGGTTCGGCGCATGTGCAAGCTATGACGTAATCCATTTAATTTCATTGTTTAGACCAATCGGAAGCGAATAGATAACTCTGGCGGGAAATTTGCCCGTAAAAATGTCACGGTCAGTCAGCTGATTGAATAGATGATTATACATACCCATGTACGCCATGAAAAGCTCCAGAGCGTAGAATAAATCCTTGGGGTCAAAGGGTTTATTCAGTGTTGACTTTGTCGGTGTATTCCGTTGAAATTTTCTGTGAATTTTGGTCACCCTTCGCCTTGTTTGGACTAATAAAAGTATGTGATTATTGAAGTAAATGTGAGTGGTTTTTTAACCGACAAAATTGGTAAGTAAGCGAATAAAGCATTTTAATCTGTGCACATGCGCCGAACCGTGAAACCATCCCCTTAAGTATAAATATACCAGTGTTCTATCACGAATGCTGTTCTCTTATTGGCTACGCTTCTCACTACTCTAACATGTTGTAGAAAGTGAGTGTGTGCGGTTGTCAGTGTGCAGTTGTACTTTTATTTATATCATTATTCAATAAAAACGCGAGCCTGTCTTGTTAAGTTTTGAACGTCTAGTAGATTTATACAGGAGCCTGTTATAGGCTCCTGATTTATACTAAAGGAATTAAATTATTCGCTCTTGATTTCTATGCGTGATAGAAATCTCGAGCTCATAATCTAATTGTTAAGTACCATGGAAATTTCAGATAGCAAAATTCGAGGACAAATTACATACATATATATACATACTTTATTTTACTTCCCCAACGAGGCTTTTCAGCGAAATAGTTACAAAATAATGATATAAATTCAAATTGATGATAAAACTATACTGACTGTAGATTAAGAACTATGTTAAAAGCTACTGGTCCGTTAAAAATCTGCATCTAAGCAAGCGCTTAAACTTGGTTAGTTACACAATAATAAGAGCTTAGAGGATATGCTGTTTGTACTCGATAGATAGATAGTTTATTCACATCGCAGCCCGTGGGCAGAGAATATGCCGTGGCGTCACCAACCTATTCCGCGCGTCATGCATCCTCGCTAGCGCTCGCATGACAAGCGCTATAAACAGCTAAAGAAAAACAATAAACCATTGTCAATTTCAAATGCTTTTATTATTTTTAGTCGCTCGTATTAAAATCTTTGACAACCAGTGGTATATCTATCACTTTTCATTGATAAGGTTTTAAAGTCGTCAGTTACCAATTGTTCCTACTGTAAAACTATAAAAATGCAAGCAATGAAACTTCACACAGGTTTATCAATTCTATGTTTAAAAAATTAAGGGAAACTTGTTCTTGGTGTTGAATATAATATGCAATAATATGGGATCTGCATACTTCAAATATAACAGAGGGGTGCGTCAGGGATGTATTTTGTCCCCACTGTTGTTCAATCTTTGATATTGCAAATCACCGATGGACTAGACCCAATTACTCTCCCTAACGGCTCTTCGCTAAATTCTTTATTTTATGCTGATGACTTAGTACTGATTTCTACCAATGCCAGCGGTCTCCAAAAATGTATTAATTAACTCTATGCAACAATTCCGTAAAGATTGGATAATGTCAGAAAATGCAAAAAAAAAACAAAGTTGTCATTTTTAAAAAGAAAACTAGAAAGTCGACTTTACAGAATTATTCATTTGTCTTAAATGATCCACAGATTGATATAGTACAAGACTATACATATCTGGGCTCCACTATTTCTAGTAATGGCAGTTTTTCAAACTCTAAATTGAAATCTGTTGATAAAACAAGACGTTCAATCTTTGCGACAAAACGTTTTTTTGGATTTTTCTAAGCTGCCTATCAGAAGTTGTAATAGACTATTTGACGCGCTTTTTTCACCTATATTACTATATAACTCTGAAATATGGGGAGCTTATGACTCACTTAATTTTGAAAAATGGGAAAAAGACCCAGTTGAGAGGATCCATTCACAATTCTTTAAATTTAATCTTGGTCTCAATAAACGAGCACCTAATGTAGCTGCTCGAAACGAAGTTGGGAGAATTTCTTTGAAATCACTAATTTTCCGAAATATGCTTCGATTCTGGATGCATCTTCAAGACCTTCCCATGGAAAGTATTGCAAAACAGTGCCTATCCATATCAAATACCTTAAATACATGACAATTCGAGTTTTTTGACCTCAATAAACAAAATTTTAGAAACTTTCCAAGGTATATCAGATACAAATTCTCTTTTCGTGGAGAATAGTCAAAAATCCATGAAATATTTCTTAAATAGAATTATTAAGAAAATAGAATCAGAATCTAAGGTACATCAGATGAAGCTTGTTCAATTAAACATCAAGCTTAATTTTTATTCTAAATTCACAAATGACACAGGAAGTTCTAGTAACTGTTATGACGTAATAAAAAATATGAAACACAGACGATCACTGGCTAAGTTTCGAACAGGAAATCATTGCCTACGTATAGAAACGGGTAGACATGCAAAACCAAAACTTCCAAGAGATTTGGGGCACTGCGAATGCTGCTTATCAAATGGCGTTGAAGACGAAATTCATTTCTTTTGCGACTGTGTTTCATATTCTGACCTAAGAAATTCACTATTCAATGAAATTAGCAAACATTGTAAAAGTTTTTTGAATCTACAAAATACAGATAGAATTAATTTCTTTTTTAATCACATTGACCCCTTCATATGTAAACAGTTGGGTCACTTTATATATGAAGCTTCAGAGAGACGAAACACTCTATTAGCAAGGACTGCAATCACTGTATTTTAGTTTAGTTTAATCTGTTAGTGTAATAGGCAATACCATGTATGTATATGGGGATGCTAATAAACTTTGATTTGATTCGATTTGATTTGACTTATATAATCATGGGACATTTAAAAAGATTGTTGACTGGCCCTTTTACTCGTACTCTTGCTAATCCGATAGCGACCGAATTATACTTTCTCCTTACCAGTTGATATTTCGTAGAGGTTCTAGTTTAAACCTATATTTCACTAAGCAACCTTGCGGTCATTGCAAATATTTACACGCCTTGTATGTTTGACCTATTGGACTTTACACGCCGATGTGTGTCGAGTCGAGATCTATTGTCAATGAAGGTCGCTCGGGGTAATTCTCAGTGGTGCAATACCGGTTGACACGTATCACTAAAGACCCATTGTCACTTTCCGTTGTGCATTGCCCAGGCAGGTCGTTCAGCTTGAATTTCATGGTTCACGAAAAACCGTTTAGTGGCGGGGAAGTTTGATTCCTAAAAAAGGTCCGTTTACATCGAGGAATCTGTATCGTCTATTAACTTCGATATGAGTTCTAATATTTAGTTCATATTCAAGGCATTGCATTTTCAGATAAAACTTCCTCCGCCTGCGGAGCTCACTGATTATGCCCGATGCAAATCAGATACGCCAGATAGAACAGCCCACAAGATGCAAACACTTCTCGGCTCGCTGGAGGTTTCGTTTTAAGCGGCCTCGACCTCGTAAAATTAGCAGAAGATTTTCCGCGTCCCTCGACGTGAAGATTTTTTCGATGCGATCTTTTGAAGCGGAGGAAACTACCTCGGTGACTGGAGCTACACTAACAAAATGTGAGACATGTTGAGTGAGGTGCAGAATTGCAGAAAATTAATTCAGTTTTTTTAGAACGAATTGAAGCATGATACCATGGGATGTTTTGTTATTCAATGAGATAGAAATATGATTTCCATCTCATTAAACTAATTTTCTCGTACCCATTTCTCAAGTCCACACCCTTTCAATTTTAATGGGTCATATCTTTTGTTGTAGCGCATAAAAAGTCAAGACACTTTGCATGCAAACACACAATACATTGAACTTTATGGGAGTAAAGGATTTGTTTACATCGGTGCTTCCATGGCAACGGAATGGGGATCCTCCGAAATTCACAAATTGGGGAGTTTCTCTAGATCAAGAGAATTTTTTGTAAAACCCGCTAGTGGACTTATTGATTAGACCATAGGCTTCAACTGGACAAAGTTTAAAAGAAATATGAGAGCGTTTTTGAAATTTTTAGGGACGAAGTTTTGGAGATTATAAATACAGTGAAAAACATACTATCGACATAACTGGCTAATATCTAAAGAAAACGATGCGCGATGGGAATGCAGTTTCATCTCATAGTAGTTTGATTCCATTTGAAATGGTGTGTGAAAAAGTGAGGGGGTTGCTTTGGCCGATTGCGAGAAAGAAGGATTTGATTAGCGTGCGTTCAGCTGCTCTTGTTGCCATTTTTGTATTTAATTTGGTCTACGCCTACAAATTGGATGATAATTTGGAAAGCGCGAGATAATTTTTTTTTAAAATTTGACAATCTCGAGATTAATCATCAATTTATATGGCCTGCAAGTTTCAATAGACAAAATGCACCTTGAACCTTAACTTTTTATTTTATTTATTTTTTTTTCCCCGCGCTCCCATTTTCTTTTATTTTTATTTTTTTAAATTTTTTATTGAGTGTTCCTCCTACATATTGCTAGGCTCATTCGTGAATGTGCTGATCTCATTTGTATACCTATCCGTGATATTTTTAACCAATCAATAAGTCAAGGTATATTTCCAGATGATTGGAAATGCGCAAAGGTTACCCCACTTTTTAAACAGGGCGATCGGGACGATCTAAACAATTATCGTCCAATTTCGGTTATCTCAGTTGTTGCCAAAGTCTTTGAAAGAATCGTCTATGATCAATTATATGCCTATCTAGATGAAAACGAAATCATCTGTAAATATCAATCAGGTTTTCGTACTATTCACTCAACTGTCACGGCTCTCCTTGAAGCCACTGACGCTTGGGCGTATAATATCGATCGTGGTAATGTCAATGCCGTTGTTTTCTTAGATCTAAAAAAGGCTTTTGACACAGTTGACCACGGGCTACTTTTATCAAAATTAAGCAATTATGGCATATATGGTAATGCACATCGATGGTTTAAGTCATATTTAGAGAATCGTACCCAAATGTGCTCTATTAACGGATCGCTCTCAAAAAGTTGTCTTTTAAGTTGTGGTGTTCCCCAGGGAACGATCCTAGGACCACTACTATTTCTATTATATATTAACGATCTTCCAAATTGTCTTTTAAACTGCGAGCCGAGGATGTATGCTGACGATACCCACCTTACTTACGCAAGTAATAATGCAGACGACATTCAATTATATCTAAACCAAGATTTAGAAAACGTTTACAATTGGCTGAAAGCAAACAAACTCACTCTAAATATGACTAAAACTGAATTTATGCTTATCGGATCTAGACAGAGGCTAAGTACTCTCACGGATTCCCCAGCACTTGCAATTAAAGATCTTCAAGTTAACCGGGTCACTACCACAAAATCACTTGGGGTGACCATTGATGACAAACTTGGCTGGAGTGACCACATCGAGAAAGTCACAAAGAAAGTCGCTTCTGGTATTGGGGCCATGAAACGAATTAGGCACCTCGTTCCTCAAGCGACCTTATACTTAATTTATCAAGCATTGATACAGCCACACTTCGACTACTGCAACATTGTTTGGGGAAACTGTGGGATAACTCTGCAGAATAAACTACAAAAGCTACAAAACAGAGCAGCCCGTGTTTTGACCTATTCAGACTATGACGTAGATGCTGGTAATCTATTAGAACTCCTAGGATGGAAAAATCTTGCTTGCCAGCAACAAATTCAAAGAGCTACGATGGTTTATAGGTCTCTACACGGGTTGGCTCCAAACTATCTAAGTTCTAAATTTGAGAAGCGAGAAATTAGTTACAACCTAAGGGACTCTGAGGATAAACTTAATGTTCCATTGCCGCGCACAAACTATTATAAAAATAGTTTCAGTTATAGTGGCGCCATGCTCTGGAACAGCCTTTCTCATAATGTAAGGAAAGCTGAGTCCCTTGGGCAATTTAAACGACTTCTCAAAGAGGAACTATAAGGCACGGCATTCGTGGAAAGCAGCTTTTTATTATTTATTAAATTCTTCATATATAGATATTTTTTAATATTAGTTTATTGCTTTGTGTTAGTATTATAATGATTTTTAGCTGACGAATTTTTACCGTGTTTAAATAAAGATTATCTATCTATCTATCTAAACGCAACTTATAAACGTAATTTTGCAAAGAGCGGCGTTATTTAAACAAAATATTTTTAGCAGTTGTTGAGTCTTGGCCAATGAGATCACTAGTTGTAACAATGAAAAAAAGTTGACATTCCATCGTACATTGCCGTTCAGCACTATCCTTCTTATGCGGATCATTACTTAATAACAACTTTCGCGGTACACACATATCCTAAATTGACGGGAGTCCCCCCCCCCCCCTCTCCCGGGGTCCTAGAACGTGTAACTTTTTTCCGCTGTCTGTTCTTTCAGTAAGTAAAGCGTGAAGCCATTGCATAGAAGCGCTACTAAATCCAGTGACAGACGCCGCACAGTTCATCTATTAATTATAAATATGACCTAGAGTATAGTGCCGAAATGGGGCAACCAAGTGTCCCTTATCCTGCCCTTATCCATAATGTACAGCAAACTGTTTGCGACGTCCTCCAGGCACTTATTTATGGAGTGCATCCTGTGCATGTAGCTTGTGGAAACCAGATTGCAAGATTAATGGAAAGCAGATGGCTTCTTCAGGCAGCTTTCGTCATTTTCCTGCATTCGCGAGCGGGCAATATCGTCCCTGGACACGGGATTGCCCGCGAAGTTTGTATGCTATTCTGAAATAATTAGCGGTCAGCGGTATGTTTCCGAGGGCATGGAAGTGTAAACAGGTTCTTATCAACAGAACTTTTTCTCAAAGAAAATGGTCAAAGAATTGTTTGAAATTGCGACGAAGGGTGATGTTGAAAGATTTAAGGAACTATTTGACGACCCAGAGAGTTTGTACTCCACGGATCCAGGGCAGGCGTTGAACGAAAGAGATGAAGAAGGCAAATCTGCTCTGGATATTGCCGCCATGTTGGGACGTAAAGAAATGGTTCGAGAGCTTGTAGAACGTGGAGCAGACATTAATTTTCAAACCAAGAGAGGTGCGTGTTATAAATGAATTAAGCCTTTCCAGAGAAGCAAATCATTTAATGGTTTATTTTATTATAAGTATTTGCAATTCTGGCCTAAACGAGCTAGGTTTTGCATTTATTATAAGCTTAAAGTTTAACACCCAGACAAGGCAGCCGTTAGTCAATGGTTTATAGTAAATCTGAACCTATAGCAATTTTTTTTCTGGAGTCTTTTTCCCTACTCGCGCATATTTCAATATCACTACAGACGCAAATTGAATCATGTGTTACAGGTCAACTCCAATATAAGTCTTAACAAACATTTTGTCTCTTGCATAAAAGGGACTCCTTCAACCACTGTCCTTTGCGCGCGTCTATTATTGTTTTTCTTTCTTTAGTTGAAATTTCACAACCAAAATGGACAAAAAAATCAAATTATGAAAACTTAAACAACTTTAAATAGATAGCTTATACAGCCAGCCTTAATAAAGATTGCAAAAATAGAATCGGATGAACAAAGACACTCGCGAGTTTAGCAATATCTGTATTACAGAAAATGCCGCAAAGCACACTGGTTGAAGGTGTCCCTTAAATGATACACTATTTTGGGCTCTTACTTCGTGTAGAGGACACAAATGACGTAAAACAAAAGGAATCAATGCTTCATCAAAATTCTTTTATCCAAAAACAATGTTTCCGATTGTTTTACGTCATCTGTGCGGTACACAAAGTAAGACCCCTATTTTGCCCTGATAGGTGCTGTGCAAATTCAAATTACTACAGTTTCATATGATTTCCCGTAAGCGACCACCTCTCAAAGGTGACCATCTTGGCTTTGCATTTTATGTGGTCGCTTACTGGAGGTTCAACTGGAATCACTGTCCTCATATAATTGTCCTCATCCTCTCATTCCTTCACCCTAATATATTAAACAATTAGATAATAAGGTGGAGCCAGATGCAGCCTGACTCACTGTCAACTCAGATGATATAAAGGGGTGGGGGTACCCTCAAATGTTAGCTGTATGGGTACGTGTTGCTGTGTTGGATAGAGGTCTGTTGGTGTGTTGGATGGAGGTCTGTCGCTGTGTTGGATAGAGGTCTGTCGGTGTGTTGGATAGAGATCTGTCTGTGTGTTGGAATAGAAGTCTGTCAGTGTGTTGGATAGAGGTATGTCAGTGTGTTTACATTTACATTTACATTGATGAAGTCTGTAAAATCTCACGACATCACACCGACTAAGGGCAGGGCTTCTGATACTACGTGATGGTGCGATTTCGCATAATCGACCTCAAATCGCATCCGATCGCATAATTCACGAAAAATTACATGATGTGAACAAACCACACGATACACTATCGCTTTAGCTAAGAAAGTTAAGCTAAAATTTGTTTTTTCTATTGAATTATCCTGTATCAAATAAACAAACCGCCACTTTCGATTGAAACTGCGTTCGTTCTTGGCCACAACAAGCTTGGTAACCGCGTAAATTTCTTGAGCACATGTTTTATTTAGCCTGGTTACTAAGGTTAACCAAGATGGCTGCTCGTTTACAGATTCTTTTCTTGGATTCTGTCGTTCGTTTTGGATATTCCTTCAAAGCTTAAAGCTTCAAAATGTCCCACAAAGATAGCAAGCACCGTTTTAAAACAGGTATTTTCGTTTTCTTCCTCTGAAACCTAGTAAAACATGCATAAAAAAGTTCCAGAAAAAATTGCATAATTTGCATAATTTTCCACATAATAGTCCTTGCTTATCGCATAATTTGCCATGAAAAAATCGCATAATTTCCATTTTTTTATCGCGTAATATCAGAAGCCCTGTAAGGGGGAGAGGTTGTATAGAGGTCTGTCAGTGTGTTGGATATAGGTCTGTCAGTGTGTTGGATGGAGGTCTGTCACTGTGTTGGGTTATGGTCTGTCGTTGTGTTGGATAGCTGTGTTGGTTAGAGCTCTAGAATACGGAAACTGATCAATGGTATGAAGTAGTGAGTCTTAGGGTAGGGATTTTTGGTGCCTGTTCTAGGAGAGGGTTACAAAATACAGTTGAACATGGTCTGGTATTTTCTGGGTAAGGGTTTCAGAGTCCCAGTGGCTGACCAGCACCCAAATATATACAGAGTACCCCCCCTCCCCTCCCTGGAATATAAATAGGATCTTGATAACTCAAACTCCCAATCTCTTGAACTTCTCATAAACACCCGAACTTTATTGAACATAAATTAAAAATATATATTACCATTTCTTTCAGTGTTACGCGACCCTTCGAATCAAAACTACTTTGAGCAGTTCGATTTACCCTGCCGTCAATCATACCTTATATGGAAAGAGTTCATTTCTTCGGACGCCATTGCAGGCTGGTGATCACGCAGGAGTATACAAACTCCTCCTACTAGGTATGATTGATGGCAGAGTAAATTGAAATTGCTCAAAGTAGTTTTGACTCGAAGGGTCGCGTAACAGTGAAATCAGTGGTAAGAACAATAAATAGCCCAGGTTCAGTTAGTTTTTTGTTTGTGAATTGTTATTAGAGCAGTTTTCAATTGAGTGTCGAAAGTAATTACACAATTTCTTTGGTTTTGCATTGCTACACTTTGTGATTGGCTAAAAAATCTCACGCCACTTTCTCAACCAATCAGAAGTAAAACCAAAACCAATCGTGACTTGCTCGCATGCGTTTTCCCGCGCTTGACGCCGCCGACATGAAATTGCTTCGAGCTCTGATTGGTTCATTGGATTGTTTACGACTGATGTGATTGGTCAGAGTAATTACTTTGGTTTTGGTTTTACGACACTCAATTGAAAACTGCTCTATCATAATAATATAATAATTATGGTAATAAAAAAATATATATTACTTTGGGCAACAGTAGGTGTTTGAAATGTTTGCCTCAATTTTCTGTGATAAAAATAATTCCTACCCCTGGCTATTATTTAAAGAAATTCATGTCTTTGCAAATCACAGGTTACACAGCCCTGCACAGAGCAGCATCTTGGGGCCACCCTGACTGTCTAAAGGTGTTGGTAACAAATGGCGCAGATCTGCAGATCCATAATGTTCATGGTGAAAGAGCCAGAGAGGCCGCTGCTCGATACCGAAAGGACAGCTGTGTGGACTATCTTGACCGAGCAGGTACTCAAAGATTGAGAAATCCTAATTTTATGTGTGGAATCATTAGTACAGTTGAATCCTAATAACTTGAACCTCCAAGGGAAATTGGAAAAGGTTCTGTTCAGCGGGAGTTCAAGTTATCAGGAGTTGGGAACGGATGACTGGAAATTAGGCAATACTAATGGTGTTTGTTTACATGCTAATATTATCATAATTTATCAAATGCCCTTACTGACCAAGAAAGAGTCAAACTAGAACAAGTTTTTTAAACAAAACAGCATAAATGAACAGAACAAAACAAAGCAAAGCAAAGTAAAATAACACCATGGTAGGTCAAAGGACAATGACTGTATAAATCTAAATTGATAACCGTATCAATCTCCCATGCGGGATATATATGATACAGGATATATACACTACACGGGATATATATGATACGGGATGTATACACTACAGTAACTATAAAACTCTGTGTTCTGGATGACATCTGTATGTTTTGACTTTGACAGATAAGGTTTGAGTTATTGAGGGTATAAATATGAAGAGAATGGACTAAAGGGAAAACAAAATCACTTTGAGTTAGCCTGAGGTTCGAGTTATTGAGGGTTTGAGTTACCGGGAGTAAACTAACAGTAAATATATAGAGCAAAACCAGGGGAAATCGAATTTGGTTCGAGTTAGCGCGAGGTTCGAGTTTGAGGGTTTGAGTAATCGGGATTCAACTGTATTTACATGTATGCTCTTTCTTGATATATAGTAGCCAAGATAAAAAAATGACAAAAACAAAACTATTCCATTTTGTAAAGGGCTGTAAATCTAATAGCACCACAAGAAAGAACATCACTGCTCTTGAACTTTTATTTGAATGGTCACATTTTAAAATTCATCCAGAAACTGAGAGCTACCAGTGCAGAATGAAGGGAAGCTGTATTGCAAAAATTCTTTTTGAAAATCAGTATAAGAGATGAGCTATATAATTATATGCAGTTTTAAAGGTGACTCACAGTCACTACTTTTTTCTAGAAGCACAGCAGGACCTTGTATTAGTGATAACCTCCATGAAGGAAACAATATCTGATCCAGAGAAGCACTTGGGCCGATTTACAAGAGAGGACAAGGTTTGTTTAATTTGCAATTTAATTACTTAAATAAATTTTTTTAACTTCTCCTTTTTTTCATTAGATTCACCTCATAATCCATCCATTTTGGGAGAGGGACTTGCAGTGAACAATTTATTGAAAGTGTTTGTTATTTTTTCTATGTAGTGGGATGGTAAATTTATTTAACAATAACAAGAAGGTATTTACAGCATTCAAGTTAATTAAAATGCAATTTGTGCTTGCTTCTTTTGGGTGACAGCTGAGTGGAAATCGATTTTGTGATGAAAAGAATGACTGGTTAGAATCACACAGAGAGAATGCCACAGTTGAAGACATCTACAAACAGAAACATGAACTTGAGGAGCTGTTGAAACCCATTTTGAGCAAATTAGAAGATTCAGGTATTTTGTTTTTCAACTACTAGTAATTTTATTTACCATTTAAATAAATGGAGTCACGATAGTCCCTGACATGTGAAACTGTTTGGATGGAAGAATAGCAAATTGTGTATCTTAAATGTAAAGACTAACTAAACCAAAGCAAAACAAGTGCTCTCCGTTTCATTCAGGTTGCATTTGTGCTGAATTCAGGCTCTTTGTCTCAAATAGCCAATTGATGATGAAGTTCCAACCTTCATTTTTTTCTTGTCATTGTGATACAGTTTGATTGGCTGTGCAGCGCTGGCCTGACAAAGGGAATATTTTATTTTTAAACAAAATTCTCTCTTAACTCAAGGCATATTTTATATTATTTGTTTTAAATATTAAACTATAAAGTTATCTTGTTTTCTAAATATAAATATTATTAATATTGATTTTATCTGTTGAATATATATGAACATCAGTTCACCTCCCTCCTATTGTTGTTGTTGTTTTTTTGCAAGACAGCAAGACAAGCACTGAATTTTTCTGCAAGCCGAGACCTTTTGACACTCTTATGAAATACCCCTAACAGGACTTTTAAGGCAGGGAAATTAGTTTATACCTAGGCCAGCCCTGAGTTCAATATTATTTTTTTAATTCCCATTATTATTATTATTGTTATTATTATTAATAATAATATAGTTTTTTCTTATTATTATTTGTTATTATTATTATTAGAGCAGTTTTCGATTGAGTGTAGTAAAACCAAAACCAAAGTAATTACTCTGACCAATCACAGCAGTCGTAAACAATCCAATGAACCAATCAGAGCTCGAAGCAATTACATGTCGGCGGCACCAAGCGCGGGAAAACGCGTGCGAGCAAGTCACGATTGGGTTTGGTTTTACTTCTGATTGGTCGAGAAAGTGGCGCGAGATTTTTTAGCCAATCACAAAGCGTAGCAATGAAAAATCAAAGCAATTGTGTAATTACTTTTGACACTCAATTAAAAACTGCTCTATTATAAATAGAAATAAGTACATGTAGGGTTTATATCTGAGGCTGGACTGACGTCTGTTGAGCATACAAAATCCTGTTGTTTCACTTTAAGAATTGAAATCAAGTGTAAAGTCTCCAGGGAAGGAGGTCTTCCATTGATAACACTGACTTTTAGACACTGATAATTTACGTTACCCTCTATAAATGGGTACTGCCATTGTAACATTGACCACTGAAGGATTAGCTCAGTTGACAGAGCCCCAGTCTGCAGAGTGGGAGGTCACGGGTTCGAATCCCGGCCAAACCAACACTCGGGGTCTTAAAGGGGCTATGTCATGGAGATTTTGACGTTTCGGGTTCAAAACTACTCCACCTTAAAACTTAATACCTTTGTCGTACACGAAATACTTATAGAACACTTAAAGGAAGAATTTTCGAATTTTCGAATTTTCGAAGAGAGAATATATCATAAAGAGAGTTTTTATTAGTTTTCCAAGACACAAGATGATAAACTTGTTGCAATCCATCTCCATCCTGGTCATCTACAGCCCAAGACACTTACGTTTACTCTTAGAGCACTAGTAGAACAATTTTAAACAAAACTGGACTATAATTTTTGGGTTTCCACTGATATAAATAATGTCTTTTAGCTTTTTAAAGTAACGCTTAAAATGGTGACATAGCTCCTTTAAAATAACTGAGGATGAAGGTGCTACCTTTGCTATGACATCTGCAAATGGTTAGACCTTCACGTGGCTCGGATGACCATGTAGAAATGGCGGTCCCATCTCCTATGCTGACATACAAGAACCACTGAAGAAGTAACAAAAGCCTAGCTGTGACTACCCTCAGTGCCATACATTGTTCGTGGGTGGGGTGGGGGAGATGAGATCAACAATAACAACGGTTGCCTGAGGCGCCTTTATAAGCTGACGTCCGATCTCATTGTCATAAGTGTATATAAAGCGCCATGAGACATGTGATATGTGCGCTATAGAGCGCTTTTCAATTGAGTGTCGAAAGTAATTTCGCAATTGCTTTGGTTTTACATTGCTACGCTTTGTGATTGGCTAAAAAAATCTCGCGCCACTTTATTAACCAATCAGAAGTAAAACCAAAACCAATCGTGACTTGCTCGCACGCGTTTTCCCGCGCTTGGCGCCGGCTACGTGTATTTGGTTCGAGTTCTGATTGGTTCATCGGATTGTATGCGAGTTCTGTAATTGGTCAGAGTAATTACTTTGGTTTTGGTTTTACGACACTCAATTGAAAACCGCCCTATAGAACAGTCTTCAATTGTGTCGAAAGTAATTTCCCAATTGCCTTGGATTTGCATTGCTTCGCTTTGTGATTGGCTAAAAAATCTCGTGCCACTTTTTCAACCAATCAGAAGTAAAACCAAAACCAATCGTGACTTGCTCGCACGCGTTTTCCCGCGCTTGGCGCCGGCTACATGTGTTTGCTTCGAGTTCTGATTGGTTAATCGCATTGTCTGCGAGTTCTGTGATTGGGCAGAGTAATTACTTTGGTTTTGGTTTTATGACACTCAATTGAAAACCTCTGTTTGTCATTCATTCATTCAACATCTCACAATTTACTTCTGCATAAGAGATAACGGAGTACATAAAAGTTTCTCATTTTAAATAAGATTTCTTATAAGTTATGTAAAATACCCCAGGTGCGAATGTATCCAAGACAACTGGCCACTCTCGGCGTTAACCGGGGTTACGGGCCATTGAGGTTGGTAGAAAAAAAATTCAAATGCTTTTCACCTGGGCACTGTTAAAACTGCACATTGTAGTATTTATGCACTTAAATGTAAATGTAAAATGCAATAAATTGCTTTTTGTTCGTTGTTGCACAATGGTTGCTTGCAAGATTAGGGACTTTCGATTTGCATACGAGTACGAGATTGAGTACAAGTAGGATTTTCGAATTTAAAGCTACTCACTTTCCCAGAACTATCGGTTCTTAATGTTGCTGACCAGAAGACTGAAGGAGACTCTAAGTATAAATTTGGTGTGATAAGTGATTATCTAGAGCGTGTGAACTTGACTTAAAAAGTCGTACTCGTACTCAATCTCGTACGTCTTGAGTCCGATCTAAAATTCCCTTTCAACAACTAGAAATAAAACTAAGCACAATGGTGTTTAACAATGAAAATATTGTCATCCTTGCTATCTTGTTAGTATCCTTTAAAGTAAATCTCCACAGCGAATGGCTTGTTGTAGCAACCTTAGCTCAAAGCATTCATTCAATTCTGTGTCACGCACAGCACTTCGTTACTATCACTATAGTGTGTGGGGAGAGGGGGATAGGATTTGGGGAGGGGGGGGGGGGGCTTGAACGTCCCGTTGAACCTGTACCTTTGCACTCCCGGTCCTCCCCTTTCCTTGTCTACTCCTGCCTCTCTGCGCTTTTGGAGGAGCTAATCATGAGAGACCTTCACAACACGACCATCTGGCTAAAATGGGATCACATCGCAACCGCTCGGCGCTCGCAGCAAGCTTTGACCTCGCAGGTTCGCTATCGCCCGCTGCATTGCGATTTTTTTCCCCCTTTCTCTCACTTTCATATTAAGGCTTATAATATGTGGCCTTGACGTGGCGCGATTCCCCCTTTAGCTCTGGTTCCCATCCCTGTCCCTCCTTCACACTATATTCTTTAAATGCGTTTGACGTTTGCTGTTTATATTTGCTGTTTTGTATTGTTTTCCAATTGCCATTTTCAGGTTTGGCCAGCCAAAAAGGTCCACAATTAGGCTTTTCTAATCCCACTTCCCACAGCTCATTTTGATCTTTTTTGGGGTGATCTTCGCCTTCCAACACAACTCAAAATTCCTGGGACCACGTGATTTATTGTCTTTGACCCGCTTCACGACAAAATATTCTCATCCCGTATCCCGCCCTCAAAATGCCTTGCATCCCGTGTCCCGCAAAAACACAAACAAACAAAACATTCCTCCTTTTGTTCTATCATGCAAAGAAGAAGACGGTTAGTCGTCATGTGCTGGCAGGAGTGCATGTTATGCACCGCAGTATTAATAACTTATTTGACAGGCTCAAAACTTGGCTAAACCTGGCAATGAGTTTGTTTGACATTTCTTTTCTTTTAACTAGTGAAAGCGCGAATGCCCTCAATCTTGAACTGAGCGTTAAGAACATTTGGCCAGATCTGAAAAATGGTTACCGCCCATGAAAATCCGTTCTGCCCTCTAAATATAACGTCATCTTATCTTTGTTTAAACAGATGAAGATTTTTTAGCCAAAGAAACCAAGACGGGAAAAAAATAGAGTGATACTTACACACCACAAAGCTTCACTCAGAGCTACCACAGTTTTTCGAGTCAAGTATCTTTCTCCCAAAGTGGCTTAAAAAACAGACGAGCTGATTTCTTATCGTACCACCTGTCTTGCGTGACGAGAACAATTCTCTCTCGATTCTCGAGAAGAGAAAAGTAACTATGGAGATTGAGGCCACTGGTCTACTGTATAGCGTAAACTGAAAATTTCGGTATTTTTCTTTTTCTTTTTTTTTTTCTACTTACAAAATTTTGTTGGTAGTTTGCTCACAGAAACTGCTAGTGGCTATTTCAACAGTGCACCAAGTTTTGATGCAAGTTTTCTTGTCTTTTTTTTATGGACGGGGGGATTAAGTGTTAGCGTGAGATTTTGGGGAACAAGAGTCCCGAGAACCCCTGCTTCAAACTTTTAGGAGTCCAACACAAATTGCAAGGCAGGGCGTAGCTACCTGTACGCACGTACGCACTTGCGTACCTGAAAAAGTCGGAAAAAAAAAAGATTTGGGACTTGAGGGTGGGGGGAGGAGGTAGGGGTAGTGTTTGAAAACAGTGATTGTGCGTACCTCTGAAAAAGTCCTGGCTACGCCCCTGCAAGGGTCCCTATATGTAACTCAGTTAGTAGTTTATTTTTTCATAGTTTGACAATGTAAAGAAGAGGATTTCATTCACTAGTCATGCTTACATGAAAGAACTTTAAGATATTTGCAAAACCAAAGCTAGGTAAACATTGAGGCTTAATATTTACCGCGCTTTGGTTTTGCAAATATCTTCATCATGTTCGTTCAATGTATCTTTGTCTTGTTTTTTTCGGCTTTCTTCGTTTCGTTTCTTTGTAAATATTTGTGGAGTGAGAGTTGCATATTAATTTATTGTTAAGTAAAATTGTTTTACACAGTGTACCCGTGTAATATGCGACTTCAGTGAAGCACCTTGCGTCCTAAGGCCGTTTATGCGTCCCATCAAATTAATTTTTGTGCGCATATAAGCACGATCTTACGGTATTTCAAAGATAGTGAAAAATCAGGAAACTATAAATAAGTAAATAAACTGTCAAAAATATCATGCCGACCGCTATTTAAACGGTGCTATTTGTAAACAGTGTACTTGGATTTTTGGGTGCCTGATTGAAAATTGTAGATGACAGTTTGTATGGAATTGTTTTTCGTAGACAGAATGTAAACTAGTCGTCAGTGTCATATAACTTTTGTCCTAGTGTTCAATAAACGTGGTTTCTGGTTTTACAATAAATGCGTTGTTTTGTCAGTTAGCTCTAGAGCAGAGAAATAGAACAATAGTGCACCGGGTGAAGGAAAATACATTAGTATTCCATTCGCTCATGTATCCCCCCTCACTCTCGTCACAGTCCTCCTTCCCGCCTTCTCTTGTCCGAATTCTTTTTCCTTTTCTTATTTCGATTCCCGCCATAAACGAGTTGTCTGGTATTCAAGAAAATCATTCTTAATTGATAGACCATTTTCATTATGGCGTCCAGGCTGGATGGCGTCATTTACTACAACTATCAGAGTTTTTTTCTTTAATTATCATGTTAATTAGGACTATTGTCGTGATAAATATTAAATAAGAAAGGAAAAACGAAATGAATTTGTAGAACGCCTTTTGCCCTTCATGATCACCACGAGAAAATAATTTTTCATTAACGTCAATGCAACCGTTTATTTTAATGAATATGTAATCATTTTAGCTAAGAAAGCAATCAATCAATCAAGCAATCAATTTGCGTGGTCATCACGGATTTTTCATTAACGTCAAATAATGTAGCGTCGAAACAACATTCTTTAGTGGGAATGGAAATTCATTTGCCTTGTTTTATTGTTCATTTGCGCGAATAAAATTTCAAAGTTGTTTTCTTCAATTTTACAGGGTTTTTCTGCAAGATTTTTATAAAGAAAGGCTCAAATTCAAAAACAATAAGTTGTGCAAATTATTCTTGCGGAAGTCGAGTAGCTGATAATGATAAAGCAGCGATTTCTTAATTTGCCACATGTACGGGCGCGGTAAACAGTCGGTAAGAGACAAGAAGGCAAGGAATTGTGTTCAACTCGGAGATTAACTGTCAGGAAGTGCGCACAGCGGTATCGGTTGATGCAAACCTGCATATCAGGCTGCTAAACATGTGGCTTATTGAAACCTTGTACTGACAATAAATGTGTAAGATCATTACCTAGTTATTGAAAGCGTTTATTTTTATGGAACAATCAAACAAGAAAAATGAATGTCTTTTCCCCTCGCATTATGATGAAACTGTGTTGCCGTTACTAAATCCAAGCTTCTTAATGTTCTTGCCAAAAATAAAACAATTATTTATTTTTCTTGAATGATCAGACATTCATTTTAACCAATGATTTTTAGACGCTAATGAAAATTTATAGCCTGGTAATGAAGGCAAAAGGTGTAAATGACGCCATCATGGAAATCGCCTATTCTTGGTGTGTTTTCTTTTTAGGTGTGTACCTGTCTTTCAACTTGAAAAAGGAGTGCCTCTAATTGTCGCTTTAACGGCTACAGAAACATGGTCCAGGCGGCGTGCGAAGGAATTTTCGCCCCCTCTGCCCAGTCTCCCCTCGTTCCAGTTCCTCGCTCGTTCGCGCACCGGTTTTCAGCTCATCCCCGGCACAGGCTAATTAATTTATAAATGCCTTGTTTTTTCAGTCGTCAACAAGCTTGTGGTTACTGACATGATTTAAAAGTGGCCTGCTGCTCGTATTTAGGTTGACGAGCATGTGAAAGAAAAAGTAGCGCAAGAAATGTAAAAAGAAAATATGATCTAGCCTTTAACAGTTTTTTTATGTCTTTGTAACTTGCTGAGAGCTTAATTTAGCCGGGTAAAGTTATCAGAATTGCTGTATTTTTTCATAGACGAAATTGCGCGAGCGTTTTCATATATGTACTGTTTTATGGAGGTCCGAGTTACAATCTCTAAAATGAATAGCTCGACCGTTGACAAAATAAATCAAGTTAACAACTTTTTTTTTCTTGTTGCGACAAGTTTCTTAAGGTGTTTCCCTCCAGTTTCCGTGTAGCCGCACCGAACATTTTTGAGCGGCCGTTTAACTAACTTTCCTTTATTAAATTAGTATCAAACTTACACAAAATATTGTACATGGTTTGAAGTTTATAAGAGTGTAACAATTTTGTCAATCGCATTTAAAATTGCGGAGATAAATGAGAAACATTGAAATCACTTGAGTCTAAATTCCGAGCGATTGCGATGGCATCTAGAAAAATCAAAACCACTACGATAAACTATGACATATGGCAAACAAAATATCTAAAAATTAGAAACTTTTGTCAAGCCGATTTTGTGTAAATCAGAAAAACATTTCGAACTTGTGATTTTGCATGTGTATGAGCACGTCCACAAGTTCCTCAATTAAGCTTATAAAAGTTTAATTTCTCAATCTCAAATTTACGCCAAAATGTGTGTTTAGTGTATGAGATGAAACTATGAAAGTTTGAAAGCGTTTCTCGTTTTAGTTTTGGAGATTCGATTTTCTATAGGAAACCATAGTTTTTTGACTGAGTCCTTGATGTTGTAGTTTTAGCGCTCTTCTACATATTGCAAAAACCGCGAGATAGATTTTTTTTAAACTTTTATGGTCATTTCTTTATAATATGAGCAACATTGTCTCGAAGTTTCATCTTGATTGAAACATTGCAACATGGTCAAATAAAATAATAAAGTTCACCTAAAACGCGATTGAGACTTTGTGCTTTGATTGCACGGTTGAAGGCGCACAAAAGACGCGTTAATTAATTCAGGTGAAGTGTGACGCATTTCTGCGTGTTAAGAATTATGCAAATCGCGTTGACTTCTTTCTTTTCCCTACAATTGAAAATGCCGAGAGTGTCCAGTGCACGTTAAATGCGAATAAAAACCTGCTTTCAAATAAACGTCCTACTGAAATTCGTGAGAATGATAAAAATAACGTGGAACAACAGCCCCTAACATTACTACGCAAAACATGATGGTCACGCAGAAAAGCGTTACGCTTCACCTGAATTAATTAAAGCGTCCATGTGCGCCTTCAACCGTGCAATCAAAACACAACGTCTCAATCGCGTTTTTATAGGTGAACTTTATTATTTTATTTGACCATGTTGCAATGTTTCAATCAAGATGAAACTTCGGGACAATGTTGCTCATATTATAAAGAAACGACCATAAAAGTTTAAAATAAAATCTATCTCGCGGTTTTTGAAATATTTAGAAAAGCGCTAAAACAACAATATCAAGGACTCGTTAAAAAAACTATGGTTTCCTATAGAAAATCGAATCTCCAAAACTAAAACGAGAAACGCTTTCAAACTTTCATAGTTTCATCTCATATACTAAACACACATTTTGACGTAAATTTGAGATTGAGAAATGAAACTTTTATAAGCTTAATTGAGGAACTTATGGATGTGCTCATACATATGCAAAATCACAAGTTCGATATGTTTTTCTGATTTTATCAAAATCGGCTTGACAAAAGTTTCTAATTTTTAGATATTTTTATTGCCATATGTCATAGTTTATCTTAGTAGTTTTGATTTTTCTAGATGCCATCGCAATCGCTCGGAATTTAGACTCAACTGATTTCAATGTTTCTCGTTTATCTCCCAATTTTAAATGCGATTTACAAAATTTTTACACTGTTATAAACTTCAATCTAAGTACAATATTTTATGTAAGTTTGATACTAATTCAATAAAGGAAAGTTAGTTAAACGGCCGCTCAAAAATGGTCGGTACGGCTGCATGGAAACTGGAGGGAAACACCTTTAAAAGGGAAATAAAACAAGATAACTTTGCAAATTAAAAACATTTTTATTTTTTATTTTGTTTTCTGTTTTCAATTTTTTTTTCATACCTACCGATGAAATTGTACAATTCATAATTAAAACAATTGCATTTAATTTGTTGTCATTCACAGTACTTTGACAGTTAAATTTACTATGCAAAACAACGCCATTCTACAGCGGAAATAGAAGAGCCTTCGATAAACAAAAAAAATATGATAATTTTTCGTTAATCTCCTACAAGAAAGCAGTTACCGAACAAGATCTAAACAGCATTTTTTAAGTGGAATATCTCTATTATAGATAACAACAGTCAAGCACAGAATTAACCGACCACCGTCGCCGATTTGTCTTTTTTTTTTCGCTAAACAATGTTATTTTGAATTCCAATAAAACTTCGAGAACAAAGTGAATTGGAAATAAAATTAAATAGTTCTCAAAAATCGGAATAAAACAACAACTGAAACACATTGCATATTTGATTTTTTCAAAACCCACACGATAACTGAATTTCAATTATAGTAGGGTCAAAGAAAGGCCTGATTCAAGGGCGTTAATTGTATTTTCCTCCGAGAAAATTATTCACGGTAAATCAACCAATATTTCGACAAGTTTAACCGGGACTCTGCCAAATTTTCCTTCCAAAGTTCCTTCAAACCAATTCTCGTTGACCTTCTCTGACAGCATTATCACCTGTCCCTCGGAGAACGAGAGCTCATCATCTTTCTCCGCCTGGTAGTTACATTTTGCGCGACAGCACGGCTTACTGGGCGTCGCTTCTTCCTCGGGCTTCGCAGTTGAATCCGAACCGTCTGCCAAAGGATTCGTGCCTTTGGCGGAAGTTTCGGACTTTCCCTGGTCCGCCACTTGGCTTTCTTCCGGGGCATGTTTTGGCTTTGGCGCTTGGCTGTTGCCACTGCGACTTGAAGCTTCGTGTACCCTCTTGTTAATCAACAGCAGCAATCGCTCGAGGGTGTCGGCCGATTTTTTGTGGTGTTCCAGCATAGCGCAGACCAGCTGACTTAGCTGATGAATGCGCTCTACCTCATTACCCATCAACTGAACCATCTCCTGTTTACAAATCGCTTTCGATTCTTCAAACTTGTACTGCGCCATTTTGACTTCTTCCACTGCGATTTTATTCCCCTTCCGTTTCTTGCAGTCATAATCGAGCCTTCGCCCCTGTAGCTTTTTCCGATGCCCAGCAATCTCCTTCAGTTGTTTCTCGTCCAGTTCATGCAGAGGCATTAAAAAATTCTCATGGACTTGCGCGTCCATCACATCTTTCACGTCGGCGATTTCGATCAGCGCGCTGCCGACATCGAGAAGGGCAGACGCGTAATCGGAAAGCTGTGGATCAAGATCATGGCCGGCTTTTAGCATGACATCCCCGAGGGCTCCTTCTGTCTGAGGGTATTTGCTTCCTTGTGCGGCCATGTGCATGTAAATCTTTGCGCGGACGGTTGGATTTGGTTGGAGATACTCCTTCGTTTTGCCCAGCAGTTGAGTCACGAGGTTCGTCATCACGTCGGTTTTTAGCTCCAGGTCGACGAATTCGTCCTCCATCTTGGTTCCTTCGGCCGATCCCATCTTCTCGCTCACGAACTGATTCGCCTTGTTAATCTGTTTCTTGAAGCCCGCCAGCGACATCTTGAATTTTTGTTTTTGGCGAAGGAACAAAAAACGTGTTGAAACTTCAGTTTATGCCGATTATTCGGTTGAAAACAAAAACACGCTACCTTTGATCGGGGCCGGATACAAACTCTGGTGAATTTACTCACAACAAAGCAGATGCTAGCAACTCTACCAGGCACTCTACTGATCGACTGCAGCGAGCGAATTCATAATTTATCCCCGCAGATTCAATCGATAAGTTTGGCCAATTTCATTTTAGCGACTAATAATTCAGTTTATTGCAAACCAATGAAAAGATTTCCACCGTGGCCTAAAACAGGTGCATTTTCGGATTACGGCAGGTGTCTCATTTTTTCAACATAATCAAATCGCATCAATTCGACTTTTCTATTGTTCTGCTGTAAATAAATCTATGCTAATAAACTCACAGCGATGTTTTCCGCTACTTACAAATGTTTACAAAGAGGGAATCAAAACTAAGGAAACTCGTTTAAAATTAACTTGCTTATAAACTTCGCCAATAAATTTTCATTTGTCACTGGCAATTTTCTCTCACTTAATTTCAGGTCTGAGTTCGTAAATTGTTATTTTTCATTGTGCGTGGTTTATTATAATTTTAAGTGGTTTTTCGAAAATTACGAAATGGGCAAATATACCAAATCGCTGGACTCGCCTAAAATATATTCGAGAATGCATATTTCATAATTATATTTTCATGGATACTGTAGCGAGAAATAAAAGCTTGCATCAATCATAACAATAATAAGCTTAGTCTTCGAGAAGAAATACAGAATGTAATGATTTCAGTTTGCACCAATTAAAACTGTGAATGCGGTGTTCGTTCACAGAATTGAATTTATACGCCTGAAAATCGCAATTAAAGTAATATTTAATATCACGGACGACAAAATGTGTCGGACGCGCCTTTCAAGGTGATTCTTTTACCATATTCTTCCCACGGATTTTTTTATTATTCAGTTTTTGCGAATGCGTATTTTTGCCACATAATTTCACATTGGATTATCCCTACTTGTCAATGTATAATTTGTTTCAATATAAGTGCTTTTTGTACTTGAAAAACATCACCCACTCGTTTGGCGCCTGCTCGTCTTGCGCCGTCGCCTAGTTGTTCATGATAATTAACTTTGAATAAAAAAGTGCAAAATTTTTCTTCCCGTCTTTCCACCGTACTCAGAGAAAACTGTTCGCGGCACGGCTGTATAAAACTTTCATCGCGCCGATTTTTACCGGGTTTTAAGTTCGTCGCACTGAAAAAATGCCGTTTAAACCCTTTGAGGAATGTGTATGGTTGGCCACTGAAGACAGGTAAACCGAGCAAGTTTGATAAAATAATAACACGCCGTGCGTTATGATTAAACCTGAGACGTGACCGGCTGCCACCTCCCGCGGGTTACCTGCATTGAGTACTGAAGACCTAGAGCGTCCGATATCAAATCAGGAAAACATCGCTCAGATCAGATAGATGTCCAGATTGCGCTATTTGCTGCGGAGTGAGCGTAGCGAACGGGACTGAGCAGCAACATATTAAAAGAGTATACAGTGTAAAGTTACAATAAAATACAATACGATACTTTATTTTCACATTTCCATGACATTTTTTGTTACAAGAAAATATATATCTAGCTAAACTAAAGTCCTAAAACAATTGGACGAATAACTAAATATAAATACCGTTTGAGGAAATGCCTAGCGTCTTAGTAAACCATACAGTTTTCTAGTTAGACACTAGTCTTGTGTAGTATCAATTCACATGTAGACATCTATTACAAACACATAAACACACACACTGCACACAAATAGCAAAAATAACAAAAAAAAAATCAGTAGCGAAAATTAGAAGACGACTGGGGTTGGACAGTATATCTGTTTCGACAATAAATACCGTTTAACTTTTTTTTAAAATCAAAATGACTAAGATCTTTGATTTCTTTTGGTAATTTTTCCCAAGAATCAACTGCTAAAGCTAGGAATCAACTGCTAAAGTTAGGAGACGTCTTAGGAATTCTCGATCTGAGCAGCTCCCCATTTTCAACCAGAATTCCGTGCTTTTGCTCCTCATTTTCAACCAGAATCCCATTTTTTACCGGCATTCCACGCTGGGATTCCAATGTGAAGTTTACACCGCGAATAAGCGAGAAAAGCGAAAGCTCTACAGTGGCTAAGATAACATCCTATCCGAGCTGATCCTACTTGCCGCAGCATTCACTATCTATTGGAAACATTAGTCAGGGGCGTAGCCAGACCTTTTTTCCGTTTAAGCCCGAGATATTTTATTTGGGGTATAAAATAGGAGCGACGAAGGCGCGAGCCTCTGGGGGGGTCTGGGGGCATGTTCCCCCAGGAAATTTTGAAATCTAGAGGCTCGGAAATGCTATTTTCAGCATTCTCCACGATATATTTCGTCCAAAAATCGATCTTGATTCAGTGAAAAATAACAGGTATTTTTAGTGCTTATGCAATATGTCCGAGGTTTTGTTAACGTGATATATATCCTGGTCTTAGCACACTAAAAAACGCTTTACAAAAGCTCGACGTGTTCAGAGAGGAATATCGGCGCAAGGACGAAATCTGGTAAGGAATTGATCATCGATTGCAATATGTGAGGAATTCCTCTGGCGGCGCGCCATCTTGTAATAGCGTAGAAATCATGCACGCGCAATGTTCAGTTTTTATGTTTTACGTTTTATTATGATGTACAGCGAAAAATTGAGTATATCAACTTTTGAACTACAGGTGGTCATACTAGTTTTACCGCTGACAATCAAAAACCGAATCCTTTGCTTTATACAAAAGCACAGCTGATTCCTTGTCCGACTTTATGAATTATAAAGATAATTAACTGTTATTAACGAGCTTCGTCGATGAACAGATCATAGTCATGACCGCGACTGTTATTGACTGTCTGTCACTCAATTCAAATGCAAGCCTTCTTGGCTTGCTCACACAGAAATCTCTGATGACTCTTTCCGGGTCAATAGGCATCTCTCTGTATGCGTGCATAAGAGCAAGGGACGATAGCCGCTCTGTAAGCATAGTAGATCGCATGTATGTTTTCACTCTTCTCATGGTGCTGAATGATCTCTCTGTTGTCGCAGTCGACAGTGGCGTGGTTAGGAGAATGGTGAACACAGTGGCGACATTCGGATAAAGGTCTTCACTTGTGCAGCTTAGTGTATCCACCAGGCATTTCGGTTTCTCTCCCTCGGCAAGAGCCCATCTCTTTTTCCACCGTAAAATCTCGTTGTCGAAGACTTCTCTATCACTTAAGGTAGGTGGGCAGGTATGAAGTATTGACCCAGGAACCCGCGGTCATGGTGCACAAGCAGCCGCCTGTCATTGAGTTCTTGGATGAACGACAAGGGGCAAGTAGTGGGCTCTGTACCAATACAGCTGTGGCGTGGCTGCGGGAACATTGGGTTGGTTACGCTGGACTGCAGACACTCTTACCAAGCTGAGCTCGACATCACAACCTGCTGCCAACTCCTTTGCACGCTCAAACAGTTCGTTCCAAACCATTTGGTCGTTTCTTTCATCCCTTAACATGCCAATCACTACCCTTGACTCCTTGGCTGCCTCGATGAGGTCGATAGATTGATCTTGAAGCGTGGTCGACAGTGCAACTGTATTTGAAAGGACATGCTCTGTGGCAAAGCGCAATGATAAAGTCGAACTGCCGGATGGAGCACAAGAACCCTCTCGCTTTGGCATCACCATCCTCTGCAACGCTCTCTAGTGCCTGTACTACCACTGGAAAAGCTGTCCGGAACATATACAACGAGTCAGCTCTGCTTGCCCATCGCGTCTCGCAGAGGGTTCGTAACTTGGCGCACCTTTGCATCTCATCCATTACTGCCGCATCTTAAGACAAACACTCCTGAAACGCCAACAGTCTCTTTGCATAGTAATCGAACGCGAAAGCTATCTGCTGTAGGGTTCCGAGCATGTTTCTCACCAGGGTCTCCTTACAGGCATGTCCAATTGCCAGGTTCAAGGAGTGAGCCTTACAATGGACATAAACGGCGTCTGAAAATTCCTGTTAAGCCTGGGCTTAATGGCTTAAAGGCTGGCTACGCGCCTGTTAGTTTTAGATATACTGTAGAAGCAGAGACCGATACAACGTATATTTTTAGTTTTTTGAGTACTATATTTCGGCTGGTCAAACCAGCCTTCTTCAGGCAGTGCAATGAGGAAAATTTATATATGTAGAGAAATAGCTTGCGTAATGACGGAAATACGAAAGACTGATGACATATAGACAGACAGTTTCAAAATATAAAAACAATAAAAAAGGAAACTAATATCTAAAATGTTTCTTCTCTGATGTTAAGGCCATAGCGTTCATTGGTTTCGGCCTTTAAGATTAAACAAGCTTCCCTGGCCTTACGTAATGAGTCTCGTTTGGGATTAATTGCATGTCGTCAGCAGTGTGATTAGCAGAGGAGAGAAAGTGTTATTTTTAGCAACGTTTCAGAACTAGCGAAATTGAAACTGGACAAGCTCACCAAAGGTTTAGAACAAAATCAGGAACACGGCACTCTCCACAATCTGGTCCTTCTCGTCCTCCTCTCGTCTGTTTAAAATTTTCCCTTCCCGGCATCTTTTGCAAGCTTTGACATAACCGGACAAAATGGAGAAGGACCTGGGGATGAGACAGGGTCAGCGGTGTATAAATAAAATCAAGATGGCGGACAAGGTGAGCCATGTGCAGTTGTAGTTTTCTATCGAATTTCTGTCAAGAAACTTCTTGATTCACTAACCAACCTTCATATAGGCAAAACAGATCACGAAGAAAGCGAAAGATGAAGAACCTGTGGACATAAACTCACTGCAGAAATACCACCGAGGAAAACAAAATAGGTTTAAGGTAGGAAGCAGTAGACTTTAATACAGTGCTGTGAATTCTACTGAAAAAATGCGAACAACTCATCATTCGGGGTTTTTTATTGCACATTTGGTAATCGAGTCTTATTTATCCAAGGTAGTTTTCAAGCTCTTTGTCGCTTGATCACAAAACCAAGGCATTTTTAACAGAAGGTTTACTCAGCTTGGAGTGCATGCATATATAAGTCTTATGACCCGGGGTATCCAATCGATGGCAATCGATGATCGGAAAAGCAATCGATAAATCGATATCAATCGATAAAATTAGCTAATTGATATCAACTGGTATCGATCAATCGATGATCAATCGATAGTCACACAAAAATTGTTCATCGATTGCTATCGATTGCTATCGATTGGATCTTCGCGATTGGACTTCCATTGCTGTTTCACACGCTCGATTTGCTAGTGCCCCGTAAACTGCCATAAACCGGTGGGCATAAACCTTCATAAATGGCGGATACGCAGAAAATGTCTGGGTCAGGCGAAAAAGAAGTTCAACTCTCGGTAACATGCGTCGTCAAAGGATACTACCACTGCCATTTTTCAGTGAACATTGGCGAGCTTTTTACTGTTTGCAAGAAAAAGGGGGAACGCGGAAACGGGTTTAAAGTTGTGAACGAACGTGGCCAACTTGGCAACCTTCAATCGGAGCTCGTGGATCCTCTCTGGCCACCACACACAAATATAATAATATGCGTGTAAGTTAAACTAGAAAGCTGATGTATACCCAGGGATGAATACGATCCCACGGATACAAAAATATAAAATGTGTTAACAATCACTACATGCAAAGTCTTTTACAATAAATGCATGATACTAAGCGCTTATTCTCGTCAACTTGTAGACTCCGAAACGGAAAAAAATGGCAACCAATCGATACCAATCGATATCAATTACGCTATCGATTGCTATTGATAATCGATGACAATCGATAAGGTCACACAAATCTTCTCCATCGATTGATTATCGATTATCAATATCAATCGATTACCGGTAATTGATATCGATTGATATTGATTGTCATCGATTATCTATTTCATCAATTGGATACCCCAGACTATGAATTCACAAGATTAAATTCCTTTTGTTAATACGATAATTATCATGATACTCAGTGACACTCAATGTGTTAAAAGATTATACTGTTTTTAACCTTGTGTAATTCCTGTCTGCATGCGATGGTGAAAATAGCTAGGGTTGCTGAGTGGTTAGGAAGCCACTGACAGACTTGAAATCTGGATGTCCTAGCTTCAAGTCTCAGGGCCTGATGTACGTTTAACTGGTATACCCTAGTTCTTTTATTATTATTATTATTATTATTATTATTATTATTATTATTATTATTAACTAATATTTTAATAGAATGCTCTTTCATAACATGATTTTCAAAGAGGTCCTACAAAATATAATCAATTAACTAAACACATAAATTAATAAATATAAATTTAAGGTCGAGGCCGAACGTGTTACGGGGCAAAACAGTTATTGTAAAAGTTAGTTTTAAAAGAAGCGCTAGTAGTACTGTTTCTTACATATAAAGCCTGAGAGTTCCAGTCTTTAATGGCATGATAAGATAGCCGTTGCTTGCCCCAGTTGGATTTGACGGCAGGCAAACGGAAATCCTGTGCATTTCTGGTGTTCTAATCAATCCCTGAGTCACACTTGTAAATTTTCAATTTAAAGTGTTATTGTTTTAAATACTTTAACCTTCTAGCTTTAACACAAACCATTGTTTATAAATAAAGTTACCTTTAATAACCTTTTTAGCCTTTTTCAGGTAGGATTGATAGTTTGGCTAGGTTGGGTATAGTGTACTTCTCAGGAGAAACACAAAACTGTCCGAGTTTATACCAAGGGTAATATTTTGTAATGAAGCAAGGTATGTTTTTTTTGTTTAACCTCAGCATTTAAAAGACAAGAAACTCCGAGGCAAGCTCAAGTCGTATGAATCACAGTACCAGGAGGCAGCAGTTCAGGCGGCTAAATCAGAACTACTTCTCACAGAAGAATCAGGGTAAAAACATTGGTACCATGCTCTACTTCTAAGCCTTAAAGAATATAATATTTGAGAAAGATTGAAAGTTATTGCATATTCAGTGGCATTCCATAGTTTGTATAACATTTTAATATTTTAATATTTTGATGCCTAGCATCTTGTTTTCTGTTTTTGTTTGGTTTTTTAGTATATTTTAGCTTTTATCGCAGTAAATTAGCAGTCCAATAGATGCTAGGACTTTAAGTAAAGCGCCACATAAGAGCTACAGTAAACTTCATTGTTCTGGGGCATTGGCTCTTTCTCACATAGAATGTCTTTGATTTCAAGAATAGGGAAGAGCTAATGGTTTATTATTATATTTCAGTATAAAAATAAAGAATATCCATTTGTGTCAGTTAAATTTTAGGAAATGTTTGTGTTTAACCAATTGGAATAACAGAAGACAATAGCTAATAATTTTGCTTCTTTGAAAAAGTTCCCCAAATACAATTTCTTTAAAAATTTGCATGTTTTGTGATTAGGTCTTAAATTACATGAAACCTTTAAAAAATCAAACAAAATGCACCTTGAACCCTAACTTTTTAGCGGTTTTTGAGTCTATGCCAATGAGATCACTAGTTGTAACAATGAAAAAAGTTGACATTCCATCGTGCATTGCCGTTAGCACTTTCCTTCTTATGCGGATTATTACTTGACAAGTTTACAATCCGTGTCTGAATAAATAAAGTGTTGTTGTTGTTTGTTGTCAGTGGTTTGATTTTTTCTTTTTCAAACCAGTTAATTAATAATTTTAGTTTTCCTTTGTCTCAGATTTATTACTATAATCTGAGACAAAGAAAAGCAAAAATTAAACTGTACATGTAAGTGTGGTTAGCTGGGTAGTAACACTGTTCATAGTAAATTGAAGTGGCGTAAGTGAACTTTAAACTCATTAGGGTTATAATATTAGTAAATTTATTAGAAATCTCTAGAAGCCTTCAGCAATCCAATCTTTGATTATTTAAAATATTGTCAGTCTGAAAATTATGTTCAAAATTAAAATGGGTAGAAACATTCAAATAACAAGAGCCTGGGGGATACTTTGTTGGAGTGGGTATGTGTGGTACCAAAGGGTCTGGTTTTTGAGCCATTTTGGTCTGAAATAGGGTATAGTTTTTAGAAGCAGCTTTGTTTTTATTGTTATTCATTGCTTGAGAAGTGTGGTTGATTAACATCTGAAAATTGAAGTCCTTCCCTTAGCTCTTCTCAAATGTTTTGTGCAAGCCGCCGAAGTACAGTACCTGGGTCCTGGGTCAGAGCATCTGGTTTAAATTAGGGTATCGAATTTTGGGTCATGTCTGAAATAGGGTATGGAAAATCACATATTTTGGTCTGAAATAGGGTAAGGGTTTCAAGAAGCGTGCCACACACCCCCACCCAAATTTTCAATATTCCCCCCCCCCCCCCCCCCCAAGTGCAACATGACTGAATTTGGCATGGAATGCGATTGTATTTTGTAGGCATGGGATAGAAATGAGATGCACCACTCAGTGCATGTTTTCCCAGAAGTTCCTACCTATTTCTCAGGAGGTGTTGATCTTACTTTTAAATGCAATATTTTTTTTATTATTTGGTAGGTATTTAGAAGCTGAAGGACTAGAGAAAACCTTTAAATTCAAACAAAAAAATATTGCAAATGTTGTTGATGTTGCAAGTGCCAGAAAGGTAAAATGTGTATTTATATTACAGAAGTAATAATGCCAGGTGGCCATTGTGTATACTCTTCAGATAATTAATAGTCTGAAACATCATAGAATATAATAATTAAATTAGTCAAAATTGCAGTACCACATAGAGTGGTTTTGGATTTAATGTTAAAAGTAACTTTTCAATTGCTTTGGTCTTGGTCCCAGCCGGACCAACACTCAGGGTCTTAAAATAACTGAGGACGAAGGTGTTGCCTTTGCTATGACATCTGCAAATGGTTAGACCTTCACGTGGCTCGGATGACCATGTAGAAGTGGCAGTCCCGTTTCCGTTGGGGACATAAAAGAACCACTGAGGACATAACAAAATCCTGGCTGTGACCTCCCTCGGTGTCATACATTGTTTGTGGGTGGGGTGGGAGAGATGAAATCAACAATGGACCAATAGCAGCTGCCTGAGGCACCTTCATAAGCTGACATCCAATCTTATTCTCATAAGTGTATGTAAAGCGCCATGAGACATGTGATATGTGCACTATATACATGTACAGTAGTCTCTTCTTCTTCACACACATTTTATAATTGGCCAAAAAATCTTGCACTTATTCCTACATGTACACTTGCATACAAGTGTTACTAACAGTGCCTAGCATTTTCTGAAAGTAAATGTGCAAGGTTCTATTACAGCATTGAACATATTATAAAATTATTAAATATTTTTTACTTTCAGTATTTTGAGTTAAAGCTGGATACCTTTGGGCCCTACCAAATAAATTATACTCGTAATGGGAGGTAAGTTGGGTTTGTTTTTCTGATAGACTTATCACTGACAGAGTTTCTCATGTTATGCCAAGATACAATTTTGCAGAATTAATTGACCTTCAGTTGCATCTGATTTCACAACTAATTACCAGTGGGCACATATTTCTGCAAAAATCACAATCAAATTAGGAGTAAAATCTCTCTTGGCTAACACTGGTCAATATTGGCTCATTGTTACACCTCCTAACTCAAATGCCTTTTTTGATTGGACAAGAACGTGTCACGTGCCATGGATAAAAACAGTCTAACACCCCTGGGCAAACAAAACTCACTAATGCCAAATACAAATTTTTGTGTTTTTACTATTTTTGAGTTGGGAGGTACTGTACTGTATAACAAAACACTTAATGACTGGCCCCATGGGAAACAGTGAGTTTTATTTCCCCTCGAACCTCAATGTTGAGGGTCTCTGGGAAACAAAACTCACTGTTTCCCTTGGGGCCAGTCATTAAGTGCTTTAATATTGTACCTTTAAGCAGGCTCTACTCAGTTTTTTATGCTGTGGGGTGTATGTTTTGTAATCAAACTTTCACAGGGAAGACAGCTAGTGATATGTGGGTACTACAAAATTGGAAAGTTTCGTTATGAAGTGTTGGACTAGATTTTGAGAAACATTACATTGTTTAAAACAAAGGGCAAAAAGTTAGTGTTGCTATAGTAACCACTGTTGCTTGGAAACCAGTGACACATAAAACTTTGATCACATTTCATAAACTTGGTGAAGTATGAAAGCAATCAAAGCATGTCTTCCCTGCAAAATTTTGATTTCAAAACATACACCCCATGGCAAAAAAAAATTAGTTGAGCCTCCTTAGCTGAATATTACTCTTCCTTTGCTGAACTGAACTGTAACAAGAGTTGAGATTTAATCACTTGACAATTTGGCTGTTTATGAGCACTTCAAGTAATGCATACTTGTTTGGACAGATTTCTCCTGATAGGTGGGAAAAAGGGTCACTTGGCCACAATGGACTGGCAGAATAAGAAACTGGGTTGTGAAGTTCATGTGCAAGAGACAGTCAGAGATGTCAGGTAAAGTTAACAGCATGCAGCCACTAAATAACTGGTCATATCCAAAGATAACATTCTAAATAACATCAGGGTTGGAAACTTAATTTTGACAGCACTCACCATTTAACTTTCAGAACTGCACCAAATAATGTACAATTTGTACCTGCCCAAGAAGATTGTGAGTGGGCGAGTGCTAATTTCCATCCCTGTAAAAATGTAATAATTTCATTTGTATATATTTATCCTTACACACCTTCCATCTAAATATGTAGAAGCTTAAGGTCCAATGCTTGAAGATGCATGTAATAGCTATGTTACAGGTAAAAATTAAATTCAGGTCATTTTTTTCAACCTAGTTCAAATTTTATTAAATAAATATGCACTTTGACTGAGTGGGAGAGCCAGACGAGAAAATATTTGGCTCGAGGTCATGGCGTACGGACCGAGCTGCGCTCGGTCCATACATGACCGAGAGCCAAATATTTTCCTGTCCGGCCCGACCTAACTCAGTCAATAAGTATTTTATAATATGACTAGAAAGTACAAGAATAGTCGTGCAGTGCGAGGTTGCTTGAACTCGAGCGGGGCCGAACGGCTTTTTCCGGATCGTCTCACGTCAACCCGTCCGGCCCGCTCACGCCACCTTGCGATTCTATTTTCTGTAGGATTGTGTCAGCCGGGCCGTACGGTCATATTATAACCTAGGTTATTTTTTTTATGAATTGTCTGAAAAGGGATTTTCTTCATGGGGTGTGGTTAAACAATAGGGGTGTGGTTTTTTGGGTGGTTTCTACTCTAACCCTAACCCTAACCCTAACCCTCCCCCTCTGTCAGATCAATAGTACTGATGTTTTCAGTTGCCTCGTCTGAAGTGACAGATGCTGCCTCATTTTAATCCCAGAAATAGGGTTTTTTTTGGGGGGGAAGGGGTGAGGGGGGGGGGGGGGGGGGGTTCTACCCTAACCCTAACCCTCCATCTCTGCTGGATCAATAGTACTGATGTTGCTGCATCTGAAGTGTCAGCTGTTGCTTCATTTTAACCCCAGACGTACTGCTGATACAGATTAACATCTGTCCTCCCCTTGATAAAAGGCTATTGTCATTTTACTATTCTAAAATATCATTTTCACAATGCAGATGGTTACATGTTGAGACCATGTTTGCTGTTGCCCAAAAGAAATGTGTTTACATTTATGACAACAATGGAATCGAACTTCACTGCCTAAAAAACCACCGACAAGTGAATAGATTAGAGTTTTTACCATACCATTTCCTTCTTGCTTCCGTGGTAAGTGGTAATTGTTGTAAATAGTTTGGGGTGTAGCAGTAATGCAGTCATCCCTTAGTTTTCAAGTTTGCATTTGCATGCTAGAACTAGTTGAAAAATACTTGGGGATACTACCACTTTGGGCACAATTTAGACAAATATTCAAAAATTATGCATTGCCTACCAGGGGGGGGCCAGCTTTGTCTGGTTTCTACCGTAGTAACCTTTCCAGCATGACTGAATCTGTCAGGAGCTCCGCTTCCACTGGCTAAGCTCTCCACAGGTCACACAAACACAAAAGCCTCCCCACCGCATCTACATGTACTTTTTACGGTGGTCAATTTACCTTATCGACTCAGTCGATAAAACTAAATTCTCGTGTTTCATCCCCCCACCGACGCAGTACCACAGTTTCTCTAGAAACTAACCCCATTCGTGTAGGTGACAGTCTCTTTTTAACCTCAGTTCAAGTTTTATACCCAGTAGATGCAATCAACACTCTGCAGTCCACATTTGATTATACCCAGTCCATGTTTTAACCCAGTGCATAGTCCATGCTTTATTGTGTGGGGTTTATATTACATGAACAGGGAAGTGGTGATGATTCGTCAAAATCAAAAAAGGGTTATAAAATGGTTATACAATGTACCGTATCATGAAAACAGGGTTTTCCTAATATTCTTAAACCTGCCAGGTGGTTTATCCCTGTCAATTTTGATCTCATTTATTTTCTTACATTTGTATTATAGGGAGAACATGGGATTCTTAAGTATCAAGACACGTCAACAGGCAAACCGGTCGCTGAACTATATACAAAGCTTGGCAAGTGTGACTGCATAACTCAAAATCCTTATAATGCTGTCATTCATCTTGGACACTATAATGGTATTTTATTTCTATTTTCACATTGTTTTTTATTACCATTTATTATTTTTATGGGCAGGATGCTTAATAATATTATAGTGGAGGCAGGGTGGTCTAGTGGTTAGCGCTTCGGCTTTTCAACCTGAAGGTCGGTGGTTTAAGCCTGGTCTCTGCTGTCATGTTGTTGTTTCCTTAGACAAGAAACTTTACTCCACACTGTCTCTCTTCACCCAATAATTGTATAAGTGGGTACCAGCAACACTATATAATGCTGGGGGTGATCTTGCGATGGACTACATGTATGTAAAATAATAGACATTAGTATTAATAATTTTTTTATTTACATTTGTATTGTGTGGTTTTCTAAAGGCACAGTAACACTATGGGCCCCTAACATGAAAGATCCTCTTGTCAAGATGCTGTGTCACAGAGGACCTGTACAGGCAATGGCTATCGACAACAGAGGACTGTAAGTTTTATTAGTTGGGCTGTAAAGTGTACTTTAAATCTTTTCCATGACCTTTTATAAAAACTAGGAAAATGTTTTACATTTAAATTTTAGGCCACAAAAAGAAGTGATGCAAATCCAAGCAAAACCTACATAGGCCTTTATTAATTATAAATATTTAAATAATTTATTATTGATGTTTTAGCACTGGAAACTTTACAAATTGATGAAATTCCCTGCAATACATTAAATTAAGCATCAGATGATTACAAAGTATTGAGCTTAGATAATAATAATAATAATGTAAAATCCTGTGAATTAAATCTTAGCTACATGGCAACATCAGGTCTAGATGGTCAAATGAAGATCTGGGATGTCAGAACATACAAACAACTGCAAGCTTATTATACCCCAACTCCAGCGAGTTGTTTAGCCATCAGTCAAAGAGGACTATTAGCTGTAGGATATGGGCCTAACATACAGGTATGATCAACCCATACATTATTATCGCATTTGAACAATGCAATCCTTATTTCGCATTGGTTGCCCAGTGCCTTTCATGCAGAAAAATTTGAAAATATTTGGTGTCTGGACTGCCATCTAGCCACCCCTATTGCTTTTATCAGGGCTTCATTTCTGCCGAAAATTCCTTCGAACACATCTCTATTATCTTTGATTACTGCTAGTTTATTTAATTATTTACTATGACCTGCAAACTGTGTACCTGACCAGAGCTATACAAATTTTCAATAATGTTTTTATTAATTCACTTTAGGAAGGAACACTTGACTGGCTTTTACTGTATTATTATTGTTTCTGTCATAATTTGTACTAGTTATTAATAATGTTTTTGACTTTATACATTAAAATAATAATAAGAATTTGAAGGGGAAGTGTCACTGCGATTTTGACCTTTTTTGGCCAAGTAACCATGTTACAATATCTTTACTTAATATTAACAACGTAATACGAAAACACCAAGAGAAAGAAATCAACCAATTCTTGAAAGAGGAAAAAATCATGGTCTGTACTTCTAGCTCATTTTGGAAAAGAAAATGAAAGAACATGAAAAAGGTTAGGCTAACATTTTTCAAGTTGCAATTCATTCAGACCCAGTTCATATATGACTAGACAGGGGCGTAGCTAGGGGGGTCCTGGGGTGCCCGTGACCCCCCCTTTGTAAGATAATTTTAGTAAAGCACAGTGTGGATGTTGACATGACAATTTGGTAAGTACCCTGGCTGTGACTCGGTGTGACCCCCCCCCCCCCCCCCCCCCCTTTGAAAAATCCTAGCTACGCCCCTGCTAGAGACACTCATAGACAGTTTTGGTACACTAGGGTGTAATTTACCACCTGGACCATTATTTTTGTTTTCTGTAAATACAAAAAAAAACATCTTTTTGGTTTTTAAATGACACCAACTGCCCATGACACTTCCCCTTTTAGTGTTTTTCACTATCTTTCTCACTACTTTCCTCCAATTGAACAGATCTGGCGAGATGCTTTCACTGAAAAGCAGAAATCTCCCTACATGTCGCACCTGTTTCCGTCATGCACTGTTCATGGATTGCAGTTCTGTCCTTTTGAGGATGTACTGGGAGTGGGTCATTCACAAGGGTTTGGCAGTTTACTCATACCTGGTAAGACTGTTGGTGTGATAAATTATCTCTTGGACTTATGGATATTACTTAACAGTGGTTAATCTAGAAAGCCCCGCCCACCTCCCTCCTATCTTGAATTATTGACCATCCAGAGATGATTATTTGTAGTGCATACTGTATCAGTGTTCATACATTAATTTTTTAAATTTACTTTTGAAACATTATTAGTAAACAGCCAAGACTAATTTAAATGAAATGGATGTCTACTCGACTAAGATTTTGAAGTATTAATTCACTTTATTATAAATTGAATATTATTCAGTGAATGTCTGCTGACATTAATTAATATCATTTTTTGTTTCCTTGGTACTAAGGGGCGGGGGAGCCCAACTTTGATGCACTGGAAGCGAATCCTTATCAGACAAAAAAGCAAAGACAGGAGTTTGAAGTGAAGGCCTTGTTAGATAAGGTACAACATAATAATCTATGGAAGATATGTTTATTTATTTATGGTTTATTAAAGTCCCAAGAGTGATTTGTAAGCTCAAAATTTCAATTTTTAAATGTCATTTTGAGACTGAAAAGATAAAATTGACCAGAACATGAACACCTTGCGCACTAGGATTATTGAGCCACAGGTGACCCACCAACCAGAGCTAACCTGGTTTCTGTAGCATGAAGCAACTTGGAATGTTGCTACTTCCCCTGGATGGAATGCTAGTCCATCGCAGGGTTACCTTTAGTGTTTTGTCATTTGTTCATCTGGGTGGAGAGAGACAATGTGGAGTAATCTTTCTTGTCAAAGAAAACAAAGCAATGGCCAAGACCAGGCCTAATTGAACCACAGACCTTCAGAACTGAAGTCCAACGCACCAACCATTACACCACCGCGCCTCCACTGTTCACACTTAATTAAGGCCGCATTTGATAGGTCAAGCTAAGTTACCAGACTCACAAGGTAGAACCACCTGACTTGAATTAGATTTAATTTGACTCTAGGGAAAGAAAGTTAATTTGTGGCATTGATTCATATTATTTATTTATATATTATGACCTGCAACTTGTTTGGTCAACCATAATTATAATTCTTTTTTTTTTCAAACTGTTTTGCAGGTTCAGCCTGAGCTTATAACATTAGATCCCATGGATATTGTACATGTTAATCGGTCGTCAAAGAAAAGTACTGCAAAGGAGGGACAGAATGTAGATGATGATGAGGTAATTACTTTGTTATGTATCATAAAATAATGTTTATAAAAACAGGAAAGAGCTTATGGAGGCCCTGTCTTTAGGTTAAATTCTGATGAGCGACATGTTGTCAGACGTTTAGCTAGAAATTGAAAAGTGGGCATCCTGAAGATATTTCCCATCATAAATTTTTTAAAGGATAAGGTGCAATTTTCATGAATTTCTTCAAAAAGTGGGTGTCCACTGGATGCCTAGAAACCCTGCTGGCTAAAAGCTTGCATGGCATCAAAACAACGACACAGCGAAGTGAAATGATGATGAATGACAAAAAACTAATGAACTGTTAAAATTGATATTGATTTTGAATTTTTGTGTGTGCAAGAGGGATACCACATTTTAACATTTTAATACCCACAATCTTCTCCCTGTATAATCCATCCACAGAAATCAAGTCCCAAGGAGAAATTTGAACCAAAATATAAAACCAAAGGTCGCAGCTCATCAAGGAAGCAGCATCTCCGAAAGAAGGGCCATCAAGAACAAGAGAAAAGGGTGAGTGCATGACATGTTCAGTTGAACCTTCCATAAGCATCACCAACCAAAATGCGAGCCAATGTGGATGCTTACAAGAGGTCGTTGTTTACGAGAGGTTTCAACTATTTGACCGAAAGAAATGGTATATACTTCATGCTAACACACCATATAGGGATCCTATCACATAGGGATCCTAAAAACTCATTTTAAAATGGATAGCTTTTATTTACTGTTATGGGTAGTGATATCCATAACAGTAAATAAAAGCTAACCATTTTAAAATGAGTTTTTAGCCCTAAATAAGTGCCGGATTCTTTGATGTGCATAAATTAAAACCCACCATGAAGTATATCCCAAAGGAATTTGGTATAGCCCATTTCGAAAAATACCATAACAATCTTTTATGTGCAGGCTCAGCCTCACCGGGGTGTAATTATTTAAGTCTCCTTTGTTAGAATGGCACAATGGAATTTAGAGTACATGTAGGAATGCTAGGACGTAGCATTGTGTGTTCATATACAAATGTGCACCGTATGCAATTTGCCAAAAAGTTGAAGCATAGCATGTGCAGTTTTAGGTTAGATCAGTATTTAATCTAGGTTAAATGTGTACCAATATTCAATCTTGAATACTGGATTGACATAACTTAAAGGGGTAGTATCACGAGGTTCTACGCGCGGCACTGTTCATTGTTCTTGCACCGGAATTTTGGACATAACACTGTTAAAAGTGATTTTTTTTTTCTTCCGGCTATCAAAACGGATTTTTTGATTCAACAAATACCTCCACTTTTAGACGGCCTTTTTGAATTTGCCGAATCAAACTTGAAAACATGGGCCGAACGTTTTCAAGTTTCGCCCTCATGATACTGATACTGCCCCTTTAAATACTGATTCAACCTCAGAACGGATTTTACCTGCAACAGTTGATGTGGATGTTCGACTGTATGTCCAAATTATGGCTCTTTCAAATGTTTTTCTGTACTCAGATTCAATCATAACAATCAGATGTGGTAAAATTTGTTTGACACCTTGACAATACGGCAGTTCTCCCATGTGCATGTAAAGGTGCCATCACTCAACAAAGGAAATGTTGCAAGTCATGATGGCAAATTCAAGCAGGCGTGTACTGCATGTGTGAATGTTACAAATTAAAGTGGTTTACTAGGCAAACTGTAGTTTCCCAAAAGATAACTATAGACAGCAAGAGTCTTTGTTCATTTCGAAGGGAGCATTGAACAATTGATATTAATAAATTATCTATGAATTTGAAAGAGCTTGTATTGAAATTTAAGTGTCTATATCGTGAAGTAATAATAATAATATTTAATTTATCTTTACCCAGGAGGAAACAAGACAAGCAGTGCAAGACAAACGAAAGGAAACAAGGACTAATAAAATGAATGAAAATAGATCTCTCGAAAAAACATCCGCTTTGGACAGATTTGAGTCCAAGCCAAAATAAATTATTAAACCTGTCCAGCTTTTGTATGAGGATATCATGATAATCTTTTGATTATTTCCACATACTCCCAAGTTTTATTTAATACTTTGCCATTGTCCAGATCCTAACAAATAAATTTTTATCATTTTGAAAGTTGGTTGTGGCAGTCACTTTATTTTAATTTGCAATGGCATCTATCATGTTTTGTTCACTATGATTCGCGGAATTCACAGGAAATTTAGTGGCACAGCTAGACAAAGTGCACCGTAAAATTCTGCATATAAGCCTTCCCATAAATAAGCCCACTTAATTACGGACACAAAAATCCTTCGGCGAAAATAAGACCTCCCGAATATAAGCCCATGGGCTTATACTAAATACAAAATGGCGGTTAGTAAGTCAGCAAACTATTGAGCTTTTTTGGTATTCTTTGTTCTTTTTTTAGGAGATGGCTGTGGTAGTTACTGTTGAAAGAAAGCGTGTTGTGTGTCTTACCGGTTGTTTTGTTGCAGTAAAGCATACCTTTTGCCATGTTTAGAGAGTTTAAACTGGCCTTTCAATTAAAAGCCGAACCCAAACTTGAAACACAAAAGTCTCTCCAATAATAAGCTCCCCAAAATGAGCCCACAAAAAGTCCTTTACACACATATAAGCCCAGGGCTTATATTTAGAATTTTATCGTTAGTTGTTTTGTACAAAGTGAGGCTCAAGGTTGAGGAGGGGTTAAATTTCATCGTAATTCCAGTCATCCGTCTTGTTGGAGTAATGTATCAGTCAATTCCAGTTGAGTCCATTCCCCTGGGCAATGGTTGGGCATTCTCTCGTGTTATATTTGCAGGGGTCATGCATAAGCCCCCTCCTAGTGTATCAAGGCATTTGACATCCTCATGTTTTTGCCATTATTTCTGGTGACGAGTATATCAACAAAGATGAGAAATGCGTAAACATGTAAACGATACCGCAAAATCGAATATGTTCAAGTTTTTGTTTTAATTAATTCGCAACGGGCAGTTACTATTTTGCAGTAATTTAACGAAGGTTGCATGGTTAAATAATTAGTTTCCAACAATCTACTTTGTCTTCAGTTATATGTATAATAAAAATTAAAACGGCGATCCAACGACCAGATTCCACGCCATTCATACTTTCACAGCGGGATTATGCACTCGCATAAATTATTCAAGGTCTTCAAGTTCATTGTTGCAACCTTTCCATCCAGGCCATCTGCAATTGAGTGTTGTAAAACCAAAACCAAAGTAATAACTCTGACCAATCACAGCAGTCGTAAACAATCCAATGAACCAATCAGAGCTCGAAGCAATTACATGTCGGCGGCGCCAAGCGCGGGAAAACGCGTGCGAGCAAGTCACGATTGGTTTTGGTTTTACTTCTGATTGGTCGAGAAAGTGGCGCGAGATTTTTTAGCCAATCACAAAGCGTAGCAATGAAAAACCAAAGCAATTGTGTAATTACTTTTGACACTCAATTGAAAACTGCTCTAAAAACACACATCAATAGTTTCAGCAAATCGAAGTGGATGGAGAACAATGTCAAAGCCTTATTTGCCTTATTCAATGGAGAGAAATAAGTACAGCAATGTTTCGATTTAGCGCCCTCTTTCCAATAAGCACCCCCCTTTGAGTGCCGTTTTGTTAATAAGCACCCACTTTCTAATAAGGGCCCTCTTGAAGATACTACGCCAAAAGCTATCTCATCGAAGAAAGTGACATCGAGGGACAATATATAGCGAATTATATTCTGAACGAACCGTTGTTCAGTGACCTGATGCGAATTGTACATTTTCTGTTATTGTTCGTTCAAGTGCTTTTTCACGCTCGCCTGTTTTTGTCAAAAAAGAAATAAGCGCTCCCTCTCCAATAAGCGTCTTCCATTGAGCTACCAAAAGTAATTATAAATAAGCGCCCCGTGTACTAAATCGAATCACTGCGGTAAGTAATGTGGTAAACTTGGCCACTGATTTTTCTTTTTAGATTTCCTTTGATAAAAAATACGTCTTTTGCGGGCTTTTCGCAAATTCTGGTGGCATAGTCATCGCTGTTTTTGTTGCTTCTGTTGTTTTTCCACAGCAATTGACGTCAGTTAAATTGATCATAATTACATTAGGAGGATTAAAAAACAGGTTGACGAATAAACAACCACGTCTCCTAATCATTGTTCTCCCTTGTCGTGTATTGTCCTGTTATTCGCTTATCGAATAGAAAAATTTAAATCATCACCGTTGAAAGCGGTCGCTTACGAGAGGTGGTCGTTCACGAGAGATTTCGACTTTATATAGTGATTTGAGTGGAAGAAATTTGGTATTTTGGAAAACTGTGGTCGTGCTCGTTATCATGACGAGCGGTGGTCTCACATCAGTATGTTGTTTTTTGTTGTTGTTGTTGTTTTTTGTTTTTGTTTTCTGACGTCAATCAAGAGAAAATGAGCTGACTTGATTAATTATAAAGAGAATTAAAAATAGGTTGATAAAAAAAAAATCACATGCTCTCATCATTATTCCTCTCCCCGCCTGAATCGTGTCAGTTCTCAGTTATTCGATCCATTGACTTAGTTCAGTTTTGCTTGGTTCTCATTGTAACAATTTTCGCATTCCACAATGGAGTCAAGATGTAAAGACCAGGCTTGGGAAAGACCAATGCTGTCGTACTTGGAGCGGAAGAAGAAATGCCGTCGCGATCGTCAAAGAAATGGAGAAGAAGACGAGATCGAAAAACTCATCGCAAATCAGCACATCACTGAGGACGAGAGACTTACAGCATTGTTTGATAAGATAAAGAAAAGAAGAAACGCTATCTGTACGATGTTGATGCCTGAAAAATATTTTGCTGCCGTTCCACATCTTGAACTATTAAATGAACTGAAGGCATCGGGTTTGATTTAAAATGATCCTATCCGGGAAGCTTCGCGAAATGATCGAACATTTGCATTTCCGTGAGTCGCTGCATGCATACTTATGCAGCTATTCAAAGGGCCACAAGATTCAACTCCTGAATGAAAAGTAAAGAGTGACCTGGAAAATGGAGATTTTATACAAGGGAACACTTGCAAAATGTTTACATATGTTTTCATTTTTTCAATTTTTTTTAGAAAAAAGTTATAGGGTTGATCTCGTGTTTCCTTTTGAAGATGTATTTTTGTTTTTCTTTTCCAACATCTCGAATAAACTAGTATGTAATGTTATGTTTATCTCTTAGTGTTTTTTATGTCGTAATACTTTCCGCGAGGACATATAGTAAGAGTGCAAATGTTCCTTTTAGGGCTGGTTTATACATAAAGGACAACTGAAGCTTTGTGAATCGATTTTTTTTTTCTTGTTATAAACCAGACTGAACAAGGAGCGCGTTAGGGATGCTTACTCTGAATTTTGGTGTAAGGGTGGGAGCTTTTTTAATGGGGCGATTAGTTAGTTATCATGGTTATTGTACGGCTGATTATACCTAATCGACTCTAAGCTTCCTCTGATTGTCTTCACCGATTTTTTCCCTCGCCCGTTCCTTACCCCGAAATCTGCCCCTAGCCTGACGCAAACCGAAATATCGGGCAAATATATTCAACTGCTCGTTTTTTTATTTCACTTCTGTCTCACTCTCTTCTCCTTGCCGTAAGGATCAGTTTGCGGTTTTTACCTATACTATTTCAAGATTTTTACTGATTCAGGTCTATAGATCCGGCACTCTTCATTGGTTTGTCGCCGTGGTTTTGTCGTTATTATTAGTTTCTGATGCAGAGGCCTGGGCACCAGTTCCGCGGTAAGTTTCGCGGGCTCGCAACGTGAATACAAATCCCATCATGCCATTGGTAAGGTTCTCTTTCGGCTGCCATCATGGTGGGTTCTCGTATGTTACAAGAAATGTTGAACAAAATCCGTCATCATCTTTTTTTCTTAGCCGTGATCATAATTCTTGTACTATGCGTTTTAATGTATAAACATTTAAGAAATTCTCTGTATAATTATTTTAAAAATTTGCTCAGTGAGAAAAGTAGGACATTGCTTTATAAATGCCGCAGTTTTATTAATCTTCGAAGGTTTATTTCTGTACAACAGTTTTGCAGTTTTTAAAGCATGGCTGTTTAAGATGTTTGATTTGTTTATGTAATAAAATATCTTACAATTGTAGTTATGAAACCGGATAGTGAATCTGTTTTTCTATTTCTGGACAACAAGTTTACTTGGCGAGTGTTCTTTTTTTCGACCTTTTATGATATCTCTTGTAAGAAGATAAGCTTACTTCTCTACTCTATGTGGACGCTAGTTTATATGTTGACTGATCTTGAAAAATAGATGTCGTTTTATAAATGCTTGTTAATTGTTTTAAAGCCGCGTAATTTTGCTAGAAAGTTAATTTTCTGACCAATTCTATGTCTGGTTCTGCAGTGTTGTCACAATTCACTTTTAATATTCAACAGGCCCTTGTAGTTCCTGAGAAGTTTCAACATATTTTGCGTGTGCTTAACACCAACATTGATGGAAAACAAAAAATTATGTTTGCTCTGACTTCCATCAAGGTTAGTAAAAAGAATCATTTTCCTAGAATTATGTAGTTTTGTGTTGCATTAGAATTCTTAGAGGTACATGTACCTTGGTAATGTGAGATGGACACTTACTCATTGTATGTAATTCATTTGGTTAATAGGGACACTAATTGTTGTCCCTTTGGTGTCTTAGATGTCAAACCCTACTTAATACGGACACCTCGCTATAATGAACAGTTTTCTCTCTCAACAGAAACCCCAACATTTTCTCTAAAATTAACCCTCTTAATACATACACCCCTTTAATACAGACAATGGACAGTTTTCCGTGTGCAGACTAACAGAATCACATTCAAAGTTAACCTTGTTTATGTGGACAATTTGGTTAATTTTGAGTTTTAAAAAATTGTCGTTTGTGCTGCATCAGATAACACAGATATTTAAACAGTTCAGCTAAAACAAAATTTAATATCTTTGTCCAGTCGTTATTTTTAATTGACTTAGTGGAGGATAACATGAGGTAATTTACTTCATAAAAAGAATAAAATGCAATAATTGTATATTGGAAACCCGTTTACTAAGGGTCCCCATACTTTTCGTGATTTGTGATTTCAAAATACAAGATATTTTGACATGCCTGTGAATGCAGTTTTTTGCTTAAATGTAACCCATGAACCAGGTGCTGAATTCATTGTGTTTCTTGAATTGTTTTGTTTTAATTCATTTCTGGTTTTGAACGTCTTTGTTTCCGACACTTTGATTGTTTGAAACTTGTTTCAGTACTGTTGTGTCATATTTTTGTCATGTGTGAGTTATCTAATAGAGACAATGCTGTGTTCAGGACAATGAAATTTACTTGATTTTTGCATGAACATGAAAAAACTTTTGTAATTATTCATGACACATTGGCCACACTTTCTTAAAATGTCACTTTACCAAATCATTTCTCTGAAGTGTTTTGGCAAACTTTAACAAAGACAATGCCACTTTTTTTACAATAAGTGATTCAGAAATTATCTTTGGCAAAACCTTGGTTCCTCAAAATTACGAGGAAACTTAATTATTGTATCTTGTATTCAAAATACTCTCTGTACAATCAAAAACTCAACCATCAAGAATTAGATCTACGAGAATTTTTAAGTAAACTTAAGTATAAGTATCAAACTGAAAAACTTATTTAGTTTATTTATTGTTATGTGATGTGTCAATGATGCTTCTTTGTGTGTTGTATGCTGTATTTTTCTGTTTGCTAAATAAAGAATTAAAAAAAAAAGAAAAAAATTCATGACACATGAAAAGGTCTGATGTTTTTATGTATTGATTTCACAAAGAGGTATATGGGACCATCTTTACTGCAGACAGTTTCCATGTTCCCCACAGTGTCCATATCAACTGGATTCTACTGTATTATTTAGCTTGTTTGAATGTGAAAGTTAGTATGTGAAGTGCTTGTAGTATGCAGTATTGGTTTAGCACAGCCTTGTTACATGTATAACAACACATGCTAATACAGAAAATCAATTATTTTATTGTTCCATTTTTTGTATTATATTTGACAAAATTCAATCCTTGACTTCAGACTAGACTATGCCTGTTTTGTTGTTGTGGTTGTTGTTTTGCTATATCTTGAGTTTTTGATATTCAATTTAGAAATAGTCATTTATAGAGCCAGAGAATTTGCCATAGCAAGAGATGTACTTTTGCTAGTCTACTTGTACAACATAATTGCCTGCAATAAGATGTAATATTATTGTTAACCAAGACTGAGTTCTTGTCAGATTAATATTATCCATGGACTGACAGTTAACTTGCTTAGAGAAGAAAATTATTTGCAGGCTTGTGATGTAGCATCTAAAAGACTTAAGTTAAGATCATTTTCATTTTACTAGTCACACATTTCACCATTACAGGAATTATGTTACAGTAGTTCTATAATTGCTTGTTTAGTCATATAATTACCAGAAGTTTTGTTGCCCAACTTGATCTTGTTTGAATGTTCCAATATTGTTATTCCACATTTGGTAGCTGACCCAATGTCCATTGTTTGAAAGCACTATTTAAAGATCTTGTTGTTTATAGGGTGTAGGGCGGAGGTATGCCAATATTGTGTGCAAGAAAGCTGATGTTGACATGAACAAACGTGCAGGAGAGCTTACAGACGATGAGGTAACATTAGTGTATTAGTGTGACCTCCTTACATTGTAGGTGCCACAAATGGAGGTTCTCTTAGAGGAATGTTTGCTTACAAGGGGTATCAAATACAATCAAAGCACACATGTGCAGACACCCTCAACTGGAGCTTGCCGCTTACATGAATGATTTCAGTAAGCGCAGAGTTCCAATGGGAATTTGTCAAGGTGGTCGTTAGTAGAGCTGTCCACTTACACAAGAGTGCCCTCTCAGAGATCTTCAACTGTATAGTGATTTGACTAAAAGAAGGAAATTTGGCATCTTTGTTAAGTGGTTGCTCAAGAAACAAGTGGCAAGAGGATGTCGCTAAGGCGTGTGACTGTGCATGTAGATATGTGCCCCACCATCCTTGGCACTGCTTCAGATCCAAAAGTCTTCAGATTGGTTAATCTGGTGTTGATTTTTTGTTTTTTGAAAAGAAGTTTAGCCGACTCTTTCAAATTCTTTTCTTGTGGCTGTATGGAAAACAATCACAGTTTGTTCTCCCCCTTGAGAATTCACTTGTCATCTTCCTCTGAGTTCGTTGGACATTTTGTTTATAAGTAGACATGCTTAGACATTACTTCTTCAATACAAAGGAAAAGACAAAATGCAGTTAAACCTCCAAAAAGCAACCACTGAAAATGCAAAACAGCTCAAAATTATGTTTGGATGGAGGTATTATGCTCAAAATTATGCCGGTAAAATTACCCCCTGCACCCCATAGAATAAAAATGCCTTATAGCTAGCAGTAACCCTTGCGTTCTTTTTGTTTTTAAACTAACAGGTGGAGCGTGTTGTTACTATAATGCAAAACCCTCGCCAGTACAAAATCCCCGATTGGTTCCTCAACAGGCAGAAGGACATCAAAGATGGCAAATACTCCCAGGTATGAAGGTTGACACTGATGTTGGCATTTTTTTTCTTTTGCTTAATTTTGTTAACATCTTTACTAATGTGATGCTGTATTGACTTCAGATACTTGCCAACAATCTTGAAAGCAAGCTTCGTGAAGATCTTGAGAGGTTGAAGAAGATCCGTGCTCATCGTGGTCTTCGTCATTACTGGGGGTAATCATCCTTTTATTATCCATTTTTTACAGAGTTGCTCATTGTTAATAATACTATTACTTTAGCTTGCTAATTTTTGCCAACTGAATGGTGAATTGCAAATTGCTGTCACAATACAGATTTCCATTCATTTGTTCACACTTAACAACAATAATAAAAAATAGGTCTGCAGTGCATACATGTGGCTACCGGTCACTACATAATTGTTCCTAAATTTTGCGAGGCGTGTTCATTTGATTGATAATTGACATCATCAGTGATGTAGCCCTTATGTCACTGATTCGACAATTCATGCTTACCATTCATGATGTACTCATGTTGTGCAATGTGTTGATAAATTCAACAGTTCATGCTGAACATCAATGAAATACTTTATATAGAACGATGCATAGTGTACCATTGATGTTCATGCTGAACATCAATAATAGACTTCATATAGTATGATGCATAGTGTACATCTATTATAGAAACCTTATGAGCAACCTCAAAACTTATCTTATACGAAGTATATTAGTGGAATCAGGTTACAGCATAATGTCTAGACAAAAAAATCCAACCAGAATTCAGAATGGGAGAATTATGAAATTATTCAAAACTTGACAATGTTGAAGATCCTTTGGTGATGTCAGGGAACCACAGATATACACCTGTATAGTAGTCATTAGTTGGGTTTTAAAATAATCTTGTAAAGCTTGGTATTGTAGTTACCCACATTCTGTCATGAGACAAGTTTTAATGCTGGCTGTCTTTTTTTTTTTACAGTCTGCGTGTGCGTGGACAGCACACCAAGACCACTGGTCGCAAGGGTAGAACTGTTGGTGTGGCCAAGAAGAAGAACTAAATTGTTACCAATGTTCTGTTAATTGTAATAAAGCACAGTATGAGCATAACACTTACAAGTGTGTTTGATGTTAATTTGTTAACCCAGGTCAAGTTGTCTTCAAGGGACAGTGTCTGGGCTGTATATCATGTTTTCATGATTATGGCCAGGAGCTTGCTTTAAGCTTGCTTAAAGCAAAGAAACATCAAATAAAGAGACTTTATTATATAAACACCAATGAAATACCAGGTGAGCTTTCGCGTGTAAACATCATATTTTCACACGTGAGAATAACATGTTATCTTCACACGTGAAAAGATCACCGTTTCTACTTTAGGCCTACAAAAAATATTAAAGTGAAATGGTTTGATTTCTTGTGTAGAAAAATATTTCACGAGTGAGCGCAGCAAACGAGTGAAATATTTTTCAACACTCGAAGAGAAATTTCGTATCTTCACGCGGCCATGTAATATCCTCTATAAAATTAATAATGGCTAAAAAAACTCAAAATTCCACAAGGATGGTAATTTTGATCACTTGACCGCTTGTAACGAAATGAAATTTGATGAACTGCAATCCACCTCCACACTTGCAATTCTGCACTTTACCTTCAAACCATTGCTTCTGTTTTCCTCAATAGAATCTTTTTGTATTATTAAGTTGTATAATTATTTGGTGATGTAAAATGAAAATAGTTGGTTTTCACGGCAGCCATGTTGGTGGAAAGAACAATGAAATTTTCATCCTTTGGGAATAAAACTCTACTTTTATGCAAACGATTTCTATTGTTTCTGTCCACCAACATAGATGCCGTGAAAACCATCTATAGAGAAAGCAAAATTTTGTTATTTCAGTGGGGCAATGTCCCTTTAACAAATCTATAACAGGGTGGGGGGGGGGGGGGGTGGGTGGGTGTTATGAGACACTGTAAACTTGAACGATACTGACATTTGAAATTAGGGTCTTTCCATGAAAAGTCAGGTACAGTGACAAAAACAAATCGGGCTTTCTGCAACTAAAATGTTTGCCTGTGAATATTTGAGAATATAGCTGCCTCTCAATGTTCCTGGCTGCTAGAGGCTTCTTGCAGGAATGTCCGGAAGCGATGAGAGGCGGCTGTATTCGCAGGCAACTAAAATGTGCTTGAGTGTAAAACTGCAATAAAAATTTGACTGTATTTACCTTCATAATGGGTATGGAAAGAATATAAAGCAGTGTAAAAACAAGGGAAACTCCATCAATCGTGACATGTTTAAGAGTTCTTGCTATTTTGAACTGAACTGAAATTTGTCCAGGGAGTGGTATTTATTTTACGAGTCAACTGACTGTCTTGTTTGTGATATGTTTTTAATTATCTTTCTTTTCAGAAATGGTATGCATCAGACCTCCTAAAAAACGTGTGAGAAATTAAAGTTAAAAATCGATCTAGTTTTTTTTTTCAAAGCAGTACATTGTAAGAGCAGATGTCTGTAAATATTGACCGGAGGCGTGCAATGGTAAAAATACCAAAATTCTCAAAACAAATTCACAAAATAATTCAAATTTACTGACCACGTAAAATAAAGGATTGATTGATTGACTGAAAGTGGTCCTCATCTCCGGGGACCACCCTGAAAGGTATTCGACTCTCATTTGATGGGCGTGGGCCAAATGGATTTTTACCCCTATAAAGAGGTACCTTATTCTAAACCATGAATGAGACAGTGATAAAAACCAGCTGACTGACAAATTAAGTTCCTGTCAGAGTGATTTTCCTCAGACTGTGAAACAGTTTCTAGTAGTTAGTGTATAATAGTCAAATAGACACAAAAGAAAACAATGGAAATAAGATCTACTAACCTCCATTATATTAGTGTACTATTTCACGGTCTGAAGAAAATCACTATATTTTCCGGCTGAATATCCTAAAAGGCACCGTGATAATTCTAATGGCGGTCATTATAAATTTTAGCACCCAAAGCACAATGCTAGCTGATTAGTTGTACCGTTGACACTGCTGTGAGGGTGAGCCCTCAAGTTGGTCAGCGGAAACACAAAAATGTTTTTGTGGCACCTGGAAGCTGATATTCAGGCTCTAAAATTCTATCAAATTTTACTCGTCTTAAATTCCCTGAGATTTTCTAAAATTCTTTTTGGTGTCTCAAATTCTCAAAAAAATTCCAGAATTTTGTACCTAAGTAAGCCAAGAATGGCCTCAGTTTAGCACATAAGTGCACTGTTACTGATGGCCTGGATGCCTGGATGGAATGCTGATTGCAAATTGAAAAATTTATCATAAATTAAAGTTCTTCCCCCATGTCTTTACAAAACAAGCGAAAAAAGCAATCACGGCATGTTCAAGAGCTCTTGCTATTTTGAACTGAACTGAATTTATCTAGGGAGTCATGTTTGTTTTACGAGTCAAGTAACGTCTTGCATTGGAGCAAAACATGTAGGGGAGGGGAGGGGAGGGTCAGAAGGTTTTGTATTTACGAGTTGGCTGGCAGGAGCCTTCGATTGAGACACACTTTCGTTAACAAATGATTCTTTTTTAATTCGGTTTAATACAGACTGTACATTTTTTCAGAAAAGATAAGTTCGTTTTATCTACCAGATGAATGTTAAATAAATGTATTTTAATTTAGCTCTTTCATTGTCCAATAAAATTAGTTACAAACAGTAGCATTTATGTACTTGTTATCACCTAATGTATAAGTTAACATAGCTTTATAATTAAATCTCTCAGCAGCCAAAATAAAAAATATTTCAATGCAAGTACTGAATACAAGTGACAAAATTATTTTTGCTACCTATTACAATTTTGGCACTATGCGCATGTTACATTTTAATTGTTGACAAAGCCAGAAATGAAGACATGTTTATAATGGTAATAGGACTGAGTGGAGTCCAATTCAGTCAACAATATTATACAAGTGATTAACAAAAGCAGACGACCACATAGCGAGAGTCCGATTTGTTAATCACAAGTATGATTACAGACAGAATTGGACGACATGAAGTCCTATTATTAATTAATCATAACCATTACAATTTCCGAAAACAAATTAACATGAAAAAAAACAAGAAGAAATTCAAGAAAATAGCTTGAAGAAAGGCTTTTTATCAATCGAAAGTGTTAATACAATTTTATTTCAGTCTCCAATTATGACTTTGTTGTTTCCATCGATAGTGATTGTATTATGTGACTGGTTCATTTGGCCTTAACTTTTAAATGACTGGCTCATGAAACTGACCAATTACATTGTCCGATTACAACTTTGCTGGTAAATTAGAGGAAAATACAGAGGTTTGTGAAAATTGTAATAATCATGATTAATAATAACACCATAATAATGATCCCAGGCGCTTTCTCCCATGGCAGTTGGCTAACTAATGAAATAATGAAATAGTTAACAAAATTTGTTATCTGAACTTTAAACATAACTCTTGAAAAATATCTAAGGCAAAAAAAAAAATAACAAAAAAATAACCCTCCCAAATAACAGAATTACCAATACAAGGACTCTAAACGAGGACATCCTATGTAAAGTGACTATTGAGCATTTTTTTCCTGAGATCCTTTACCTCCTTGAAATGCATATATTATTTGGTTCTACCTTTTGAGTCAGTTAATCAAATCTTTTAGTGTGAATATTCACATGAAAGCAATTGCGCTGCATTTTCCCGTTGTACTCTATTAATTATGCTGCACAATATGGTTCAACATATAACTTTGGGACTGTAGATTAAATGTTAAACAGTGACCATTCAAACAAATGTCACTGAGATGTACATTCCTGAGGTACATAGATGTTATTGAACTAACATAACTTAGGTCCGTACACCTGTATTGGGAAAATATTGGGTTTTCTTTCAAGTTTATGGACCAATCCGAGGACAAGGTCCATAAACTTGCCAAAAAAAAAAAAGAACGAGACCAATATTTCCCAGTATGGACCGAACAAGCTAGTTCATTAAAGTTTTTATTAGGATGGCATTTTTAAAAATTTGCTGAAAAATTAATGCAACCATGCATTCTCAGCTAACACATGCGCCAAAGCTAAGCATATTCTTGCATTTTTAAAGTCACTTTGTGAAAAGTTTATAATAACCAAAATTGTTTGCCAAACATGAGGGAAAATGTTTCTACTTTATAGAAAGCAGTTTTCATTTGTTCATTGTTTCAAAAAAGAAATTCGGAGAAATGAGTACGTGGGTGGTCCATCTTAGTGGTCTGTTTTGCAAAATTCAGACTTCTCAGGGACCAATCAGAATGCTTCTTTTTATTGGGACCAGTTTGTCATATAATTATGAACACTTATGACTGGTCCTGAGGGGAAAAGTTAACACAATACAGTTTGAAAAATGTGCCAAGCACTTAAGGTAAACATCAATCACATCACAATCATGCCACCTTTTGTCACGGTCTGATCACGTGCGCTAGCGGGCTACAGTGCACTGTTACCCTCTGACATAAAAAATGTTGTCCTCTTTTGCAAATGTTGCCTGCTCATGGATGTTTGGCAGGAAACAGTTTGTTTGTTAGATGTCATGTGATCATGAATCAACCAATAAATGCGGGTGTTGTATTGAGAAAAACTCCAGCTATATAACAATGTGGTTCTAAAACCATATCTGAGGATTAAAGCCATAGTATGAACAGTCAGGTGACAGCAGGTCTTCACTATGTTCTTGTGGTGCTGTTCATTTTTCCCCAAGTGGAAATAGAGTACCAAAGTGTGATGTCATAAAAAATCCTGTTGCAATACAAGCCCATCTAATTTTGCATCAGTTACAAATGTTTTGAACTGAGGTAAAATTAAAAGGGTTTTATGGAGTCTTCAGTGCTCATCTCACCCCAAAATTTCAATGGAATGCTGACTTTTGCCAAGTGGTCATTTTTTTGTTTTGCTCTTTCTAAATATCTCACAAATTTAGTTTTTATGATATCATCACTTTGATACTTTATTTTCAGAGAATTTTGTCAGATTTCTACTGTGGCACAACAAAATAGCTGAAGGTTGGAACTGCATAAAAAAAAAAAAACGAAAACATGCAAGCAAATAAACCAACAGCTACTTCAGTTACTAGCAGCTTGCAAGATGAGCCTCCTCATCAGCGCAATTGTCAACATCCAAACGCATCACTCAGCGGAAGTTTTACTACCCCCACTCCACCTCCAAGCCTTCGATAATTCATTCCTCCATACAGCTTCCATTGATTTGACACTGGATCAAAGACTTCAATTGTCTTAAGATATGTGGTTCCATCAAAACCACCAACAGCAAGTAGCTGTCCATTTACTACTGCCAGTCCAACTCCACTGCGGCGAGAGTTCATTGCTACCACTGGAAACCACTGGTTTGTTTTGGGATCATAGCATTCGGCACTGCTGAGTTCTGTTGCATCATCTCGTCCTCCAACTTAAGGAGAGAGTAAACATATGTTATTTAGTTTATCCTAGCAGCAGTGTACACAGGGCTTGTGTCATATATGAACCTACATGTACATTGTAATGTATGGTCTAGCTTATCATGAGTCTCGTAGCTCAGTGGTTAGAGCATCTGTTGTAGGTTGAAATGAAATTCAGGTTAAAATGATTTCAACCTAGTTTGATTTTGAATTTCTTTTGTCTTTGATTCATTATCATAAATCATAAACAAAGGTCATTCAAAATCAAACTAGGTTGAAATCATTTTAACCTGAATGTCATTTCAACCTACAACACATCCATCCAGTTATGGAAGGTCCTAGGTTTGATTCCTGTTGGGGACACAGATTTTGTTTTGTCTCGCACTTGTGTTGCCATGAACATTCCATCTTTCACATAAATTATTATTATAATTGAAGGGCCGAGAGCATGTCCAGCCTATATGACTTTTAAGGCCTTTTTTTATTTTTTCTTGCTCAGATTTGTCCAATTTTGGCATGTGAACTAGAAATTAGTTGCAAAACATTGTTCCAAATTTTTTTCCGTTGTTTTTTCCGTCGTTTTCGAGAAATACCGTATTCAAAAAAAAAAATCAATCAATCAAAGGCTCCTATTGTAACGCAATATTGCGGTAAGCTTCTGTTTTCGCACTGACACGGTTCGATATTTTTGTAAAATTAAACGTAAGGAATTTTGACGAACGCAAAAAAAGTAAATCACTTTCATAATGTCCAGTTTCGAAGAAAGAAAGAAAAAAAAAAAATGATGCTGAGCGTGATTCGAACCCGGAGCCGTCCGAGCGCAAATCCCCGACCAAACCACTAGACCACAGACGAACACATGCTCACTTCAGCCTAAGTTTTATTATTAAAAGGTTGATACGCATCAAAACGCGTATCTCGATTTCAAAATCCTTTTAGATCGAATTTAATGTTGCATTAAAGACTCCAAATGCGAAACGTCTTCCCGCCGGCCAGCAACAACTCACTTCGAGCTGCCCAAAGCTGTATTTCAAGTGCCCAACCATGCACAGCGGACCCATCTACCACGGTCCCAAAGCATGTCGGGAAATCCTACAACAAAACCGAAATGGAGTTCCCGCCCGAACGTTATTGCAAAATACTATAAGTCTCAAAGCACTTCGGATATCGGGCATTTCGACCACGGCACGGGATGGGAAATTGCCCACAACTCTCAACGCTGCCCCTTTTCTGATCCGAAGTGATTCCAGACTTTCCCGCCGGCTCGTCTTCCCGACCAAGGTCCGTTTGTCACCTCGAGCGCTAAATGGCGCTTCAGACACAAGGAAGGACAAGAAACACGACTCGTTTCTTTGAGAAGTGCTAGAGACTCAAGGATTTCCGGACTTAATGATGTCTTTTAATCACCGGACGGGCCTCATACACGTTGGCTTACACACACGCTACAGAGGCGATGTGTTGCCGTAGTGAGCTCACGATAGATAAGCGAGCCAGGCGTGCATAAATAACGGTATTTTCGTTTAGTTGTTGGCACTGGTCAGAAGTATTGCAGTCGCGTATTCTCACGGCCAAACTGCTTTCAAATGGCTTCAAAATTGCGCTCTGAATGTACCATCAAAGCACTGGAGGGCCAGAACTCTGCTTTTTTCAGGTGAAATTGGTCAAATTCCTTAGGGTTAGTGCAAATTCGACAAGGGCTTGTGATATTATTCGCTATACGATAAAATGAGGCTATTCTGAGCTATTCTGAGCGAGAAAAAATAAAAAAAGGCCTAAAAAGTCATATAGGCTGGACATGCTCTCGGCCCTTCAATTATCTTGTTGATTAAAAAAACACACCCAAAATGCCATGTGAAAGTTCCTAATGAGAAGTCTTGTATGGCAATCACTTTTGACTGGAAAAATAAATTCATTATCATGGAGAAAAGGTAATTTCTGATGGGTGGTTGCTGACAAGCTAAGATGTTGTAGCCAATTGCACAGAGTTTATCTAGAGTAATCATGTAGCCTAGGGAAGTCCTTTTATTAAAAGACTGCTGGCATTGCAAGCAAGGAAAAGCATTTCATATAAATAATTTACACATACCAACATAAAGTTTATCTTGAAACAAGGCTGCTCCAAGATGTTTTCTTCGTGTTCCCATGGGTGCAACTGGGCTCCATCGATTGGTTTTAGGATCATATTTTTCTACAGTGTTTAAAGGAGATGTACCATCTGAGCCACCAATAGCATACAGATAGCCATCAAGGACAGCCACACCCACTCCCAATCGGCGAGAACTCATGGATGCTACTCTACACCATCTGTTTTCTTGAGGGTCATACTTTTCAACAATGTAGAGGCATGAAACACCGTCTTGTCCTCCAACAGCATACATGTACCTACAAGAGTTGCTTTGTGTGATCAAACAGAGCATGGAAAAAATACTGCTACCATGCAGCAAATTTTTGTAAAAGTGCTCAAAAAATTGCTGATCCTTACTCTCCAATTAAAAATTACAATAAAGCTGTTTTGTTGCTGAATGGTATTTAAAACTGTTCACATAGCCAAACAAGATTTTTGCCATCCATGCACTGATGCATTGTAGGTTAATCTTGTTATGTTCCTGCGTCACTGCATTAATTACACAACTTTACAGTGGGAATTGTAAATACATTTTATTCCAAGAAAATTAGGAAAAACATCAAACTGTAGACAGGTTTTACAGGCAAATGTATGGAAAAATTGAAACATGGTCAGCTGGCCCAGCTTACAGTGTATATATACTCTCAAACTTGAACAGAATGATCTTTTGCCTTGTAAGTAACAAAAATTATAAATGATTTATAAATTGTCAGATTCCAATACTTATGGAAATATTTTGTCATCAGATTCTGGTTTTCTCAAACTAAAACTTTATTTCCTGAGGTGAATTCCATGCGAAGCCAAATATATCCCAAGATCATCACCCCTATTATGTTAAGAAACATATAAGTTGCGTATGAAAATTCATAAAATAATTCTCAAACGCACCAAATGCCCTTGAAAATACAGCGTTTGACCAGCGTACTTGACCTATGAATAACGTACCTTTAGCGTAACTCTTGCGTATTCAGTGTATGCCTAGCGTATGCTTAGCATATAAACCATACGTCCGAATACGCACAAAATTTTTAAGCATGCTTAAAAAAATTTTCTGCCTCGCCGTATGCCAGCGTATGCCACTGTTTGCGACCATGCTTGAAACATATACAACCTATGCCTAACGTAGCCCTAGCGTACATGTATATCAGCGTATACGAGCGTATGAGTGATATTTTTCATACGCTGGCGTACGCTTGTACGATACACAATAGAGTGACAGAGCCATAAGCCTCAATAGCGATCATTACCAATTTTCTTCTTGTAATATCAATACTTTTAAAATCAATCGGAGAGGTCATGAGAATTTAGATAATGATCACCCATGATGAATTCTCTTAATATTTTACCAACTTCTCCTCCCTACTTCTTAGTCAACATGTATAATAAAATATTAAATGTACATGTATGGGCACAAAGAAGAAACACAAGGATCCACATAGACAATTTTCAGCATAACCTGAATTATTTCAAGCCAACTAACGCAGCGTTTTTTGGGGGGGAGAATCCGAAATGGTGCTTGTGATCTTGTAATATATGAATACTTCATTTACAACAAAAAATGAAACATTTATGTAAAATAACGTTGGTAGGCAAATAAATCTATTTTGACTTGCTTGTGTTTTTTCCTCTACTTCAACAAATACACTGTAATTCTCAAAACATATGCAATAAAACTTTACCTGAATTGCCCACATGATATGAAATCATGAAAAAACAACAGTGTCTATTGGAAAAAGTGAAGTTGCATGTTTCCCCCAAAAATGCTCAAATCACAAATCTTAAAAATATGAATTTAAATAGATTTAATCTGATGAATCTCATCAGAGTATGGATTCAACAGATTCATGATCTGTTTTTGGATTTTAGTGCAAAAAAAAAAAGCAAAAATATTTTTTTGGATGCAAGAATCCAGAATGGATTTTCCCCCCAAAATGCAGCCTTTACTTAATTTAATGGCAGTAATACATGTAGTAAAGTTAGATTTGAACACTGCAGGCCAACTGTATTTGGACCCTGGGCTGGGTACTCGGGTATGCTTTGGGTGGGCATGTACCGCCCAGGTCTCCAAATTTGGACCCCATTTTACAATGAAACTACCTCAACCGGGGCCACCCGAGGACTTTCAGCCAATCAGAGACCGATTCTTAAACAAAGAATTGGGCATGCGGACCTCACAGGAAACTGTACCATTTTTTGATTGGTTAATTTCGATCCTAAATTTATGGCCGTCTTCGAAAACTTTGCGTGTTTTCTTTACGGCTAAATATTGCAACTGAAAGCTATTGATTTTACAGTGGAATCCCGATTTTTCAAACCTCCAAGGGAAACGGAAATTGGTTCGAAAAATCGAAGGTAGTATCGACTAAAATCAAATCCAAGGGAAACGAGTTTTTGTTCGAATAATCGGGAGTTTCGAAAAATCGAGTATTCGAAAAATCGGGATTCCACTGTACTTCTACAACAAGAAATTATTTTAGATCTGGATCTAAAAAATTCAGTTGCAAAACAAAAAGAGAAACGGGATTTTCAACATGTCGTTACTGTAAACTTCTCGTTCGAAATAAAAAGCGTTTTATTTCCATTTTCGTAGAAATAGTTTTATAGCAATCGAAGAGAAAAAATAGCAGGGTCAATCGCAGGAAAGCCGCTCAATGTTGCGTGACGATTTCATTTCCCGAATTAATTTCTCTAAACTACATGTTAAGGGTTCCAATTTTTCCATAAAACACTTCGTTGTCGACGAAAGGATCTTTTTTTTATTTTTGGTTTGCAAAGTTTTTCAATTTCAATGCATTCAACTGCATTTGGCGTGAGAACGGTGCGCCCTCTGTGACCTTTGGGATCAAAACACGAGTTTGTCAAATCGTAGTCGCGTATGGACATTTTGAACAAAATGACAGCTGGTTCCAAGTTCTTGAGCAATCTGGCGCTGTGATGCAGATTTAAGGTGGCTGAACACAGTTTGTGCGCACTCTTCAATTTCAGCTGCTTACGTGAGTCAGCGCGCGCAAAGTGTTGAGAAAAACAAACGTGGCGCCTATTCAGCGATCATTTTAATTTGCTCAGCGTGGATCGCGAAAGTGTTGTTTTTCGTCTTAAAATGAAACAATTTGTTGTTTGTAAAAATGTTTGTTGAATCAATAGATAATATATAGAACCACTGAAGAAATACACTGCCTTTTTGGTCGCTTTTGTCTTTGGATCGAGAACCCAGTGAAATGCAACGCATGCGCAGTTGACCAAAAAATTGTGACTGGATGTTTTAGCGACTTTTCTCGGAAACGTGCTGATTTCTACGGAACCACTCATTAGAATTTCACGAAATTTGGCACAATAATAGTTCCGAATATGCCGAACTCAACTTCCACCAAAAATTTGAAATCTAACAGAGGAGATTTTTACAAAACGCAAACATATTAAACAACAAATTACGGAAGATCCCTCTGTCAAAATTACACGAGACTAGTGTTAACATGCGAATATTTTTACGATTTTGCTAGAGACAAATGATGGACAAAATCTAATGACTAGATTTTCTGAAAATAAACGAAACCAAATATTGCAGGCTGATTTCCAATCCACCGTGTTGCCATGGCAACACCCTAAAAGCTCAACAAAAATATCAAAATATAAAGCTTGTTGCTTAATCTTGTGCCTCGCCAATTTTGGGCGCCCAGTCGTAAGTGGTTTAAAAATGACAATGAATGATGCATAGGTAGAGTAAAACTGTGTTCAGCCACCTTAACACCCTTTTGCGAATAAAGTGAGGCAAATTTCTCCCGTTATCGAAAAGTCCACCAGCCTGATTGATTATGAGCTGAACAGACATTAATTATTTTGACTTCTGTTTTCGGGAAGGGAACATTAACGGGTGAAAAATGAATGCAAATTTCTTTCTCAAAATGATACAGTTTCCCGTGAGGTCCGTATGCCAATTATTTGTTTAAGGATTGGTCTCTGATTGGCTGAAAGTCCTCGGGTGACCCCGGTTGAGGTAGTTTCACTGTAAAAGAATTTGCACTCAAAATGAAACCCCATTCTAGAAATAGGTCAATTTTTTATACCTCGTTCTAATTTCAAATGGCTGCTGATAATTTGAAGCTTTCGTGCATTTGAAATATTATACCCCGTTCTAGGAAACGTCTCTAAAATGGATAACCTGTTCTAGATATGGAGTCCCAAAATCGTGACCCTGTTGGCGGCACATACATGTACCCATATAGGTATTTTGGGGGAGTACCCCCCTCGGGATTTAGACTTACCCATCAAGCACAGCAACACCAACACTGGTTCGACACGTGCAAGTAGGTGCAACATCGCTGCTCCACTGGTTGGTTTTTGGGTCGTACCTTTCAACACTATTGAGATAGCTACTACCGTCATGACCACCCACAGCATACAATAAATTGTCCAAAACAGCAACGCCAACACCACACCGTCGTTTGCTCATGGTAGCAACCATCTTCCAATCATTTGTCTGCGGTTCATAGCGTTCGACACTACTGATAGCATCTCCACTACACCACCCTCCTACAGCAAACAACACTTCGGTGCATTTAGTGGGCTTACGTGGTCGCGTGCGAGGACCTTGCATTAGCAACCTTTGTTCCGGAAGTAACAAATAGTTCTTTGCTTCATCGACCAAGTCCCTACAAGATTCATCACTTTTCACCAAGGGATCAGTACCAACGACCCCCACTAAGAACTTAGGTAATAACAGCGGAAGTCGGACGTGTTGTAATATTCGCGGAAGATGGCATCTCCTTTCGGAAACGCTATATTTCACCCAGTTAATGACCGCCGTAAAGACCTGTTCTTCGGAGCGAATGTTAAGCTCGTCACTTGACAGAATGTCCAGTAACTGTGTTACCGGCAGAAGCAGGAACTCCTCGCTTTCCATCACTTCTTGGAAGTTGTGCTGAGTGAAAATATCAGCGATGTGTAACAGATCTCCGCAAGCGTGGGTATCAGCGAAAGCTCTAATACCAAGACAGTTCGAAGGGTCGAGTTGGCGTTTAAGAAAATCGCAGCATATTTCCTGAATTTCTGCGATCTGAAGCAGGCATGCAGCCGGAAGAAGCGCCTGGACATTGCTCTCTTCGACAGTTATCGAAGCTGTGTAAGCGAAGTCAATCAGCAATTCCATAGCAGATTCATCGACATCCTTTATTGTGATTTCCATTTGCCGGCTTTCGGCCATCTCGCCCGTGAACATGGCGCGAAAATACGGGCTACAGGCCGCCAAAATCACTCGATGGGCGAATAACGTTTTACTACCAGCCTTTATAGCTACATCACACAGTTCCTTGCATTGTCGTAAAGCTTCCAAAGTGTCCAGAAGTTGCCTTGGGTGGCGATCTGAGATTGAAATGTGTCTCATTCTTGGTTTGCTGAATTGAGACGACGACTTGGAAGGACTGCCAGAGAAGAATCCAAGATCAAAAGTAACACTTTTCTCCATTTTAACCTACAATGGATATCTATAGGGCCAGTGTTAAGTGTCCATTGCGTAAATTAACTCATTGAAGTGCTTTTTCTGTCGTGGGTACGATGTGTCTTTTCACGAAAACAACAAATGAAATACGACTTGTGCTATGACTGAGTAACCTGGCTTCGGAAAGGGAAGAGTGGAAACAGAAGGACTCATGGGAAATGGGGAAAGACAAGTAAACAAAATAAAGCGATTCACCTGTTTCCTGTAGTTACGGAATTCTTTTGCTATATATCATATCTAATTTTGAAGGTCTTAGTTTATTTTTATTTTGTGTCGTCTTTCTTATCTCCACGAGAAAACACTTCTCGTGACTCGATACGTAAAGCCAGGGAATTACGTCTTATTTATAAAGCGTTAAACTGATCTAAAACGTTTAGACTACGAGTGCAAAACGCGAGCGCGCGTGAAAATCACCCCACGCGAGAAAGGCGAGACGCGCGGCGGGGAGAAAGAAAAAGGAGGTTAGAGGTGGGGAGATTTTCATGCGCGCTCGCGTTTCGCTTGCTCTACTATCCCTGAGGAAAAAGGAGGGACTACGCGTAGTCTATAAAACGTTAGAACCTAAACGGATGAACAAACGCGATAAAACGAATACCTATTTCCGATTTTGGTATTGTTTTCTACCATTTTTATTTTATTTTATTCTATTGTATTTTCAGTATTACGAAATACTTCTACACACGAAATTCTCGTTACATATGTTAAATCGAATATTGCATTGTAAGTTTTAGTATACAATAAACTGCAAGGCTGATCTGACTACGTAAAAAGAAGGTTGGTCTGGCCAGCTCGAAACTATTGTATGCCTGAGCAAAATATACGATGTTTTGAGCTTTCAAATACTCTCGATGTCATCTATCTAGCGGCTAGTTTCCCAGTTGCGTTAATAATTGTTTTTCAGTTTTTGAAAATTCTATTCTGTTTTATACACTTGGAGAGGAGAAAAAGAATGCGTTTTACTGGTTTCTTTTTAAAACCAGCTGAACGGACCAAGAGCCTTTATCGGCATTAGAAAGTCAGTACCTTTGAGGGGGAGGAGGGGGCGCCGACACCGCGGAGGCGTTTACTTATATTGTGCTGATATTTATTTTTAATCAAACAATGCGAGTAGCAACCAGAGATATTATTTACGCTTCAATTACCAGAAGGTTCTAAACAAACGTCATCATCGGAAACGTCGCTCTCTATCAGCTTGGACGTTTCAGTATTTCCTTTTGAAAGTGTTTATTCAAGGGGGGGGGGGGGGGGGGGGGGGGGGTGGGGAGCGTTTTCAAACGTCTCGAAAAAAATTGCGACGAGACGTTAACCCAACGGGAGAATGTTTTAGACTGCGAACAGTTCTGTATCATTTTAGCGCTTTTAAAGGAAACTACGTGAAAGCTAATACAGTTTGATCTTTCCGGTTCTTTTAGCTGAATTTTTCAGCGGCAGAAAATTCCATAGAAAAGGGAGTCTTATCCCTCAAATTTACTACATACATACATACATATTTAATAATCCTAGCAGTCGAATGATAGTGCTATAGAAAATCATAGCTGACCTTGTTTCGTACCAAAACACGACAGTTTTTATCCCTCCGAAAACAAAAAAGCGTTAATTTTTCTAATGTTACGAAAGTTTGAGGCGACGTATGACTTAACTTGAGAAAACCGGCTCTGGTTTTTAGTTCATGATTAGATGACTAATTAATATCGTACCCAGATCTCCCACGATCACATAGCACGAGTGAGATCTGGGTACGAGATTAACGACCAACTAAAGGCCTTCAGAACAGATTTTTTACTGGAACGATTTGATTGCGTATTCGGGAAATATAATACTTGTAAGCACTACATACAATGGAAATTTTACTACAATTCACTCTTCATTGTATTTAAAAAAAGACAAGAAGTATTACAAAGTGTCTAACATACTGAATTAAACCTTAGTGTTTTTTCTTGTTCATCCTCGTATTTTTCAAACTGTAACGTAGAGTTTGAAGCCGCAAAGTGAAGTTCCAACAGGTGTTTAGTATTATTCATTGTTGCGCCATTCAACAAGGTAGATTCGCAAGGAAATTTCTTCACAAAGTAACCAGTTAAGTTCTCAATGTTTGCGCCATTTTTCTCTTCAAATTCTTGCTCTTCCTTTTCCTGTAGATAAACAGCAACTTTGCATTCGAAGAATGAGAATACAACCGAAATCAAAATACCGACAGCAACAAAGACAAAAACTCCGTTGAAGTTGTATATTGATAACCTGTCTGGAGTTGCTTCAAAGTCTTCCTTTCTCAAGCATTTTCGCACTAACCACTTGCTCCAAAGATCCGCCAAAACATTATCGTCACTAAATTTTACAATGCTATTAGAGATAGCCTGGGTCCAAGAAGAATTTTTGCCGAGAACCAGTCCATAACCGGATATTCCGAATGGTTTACCCACAATTCTAAGGGAGCAGTCGTGTTGCGAGGAGACTAGGTGCTCTAGATATGGAATGTCATCTATGTAAACTGAAAATTCTCTGAAGTCAAAAGTGAAACTATGATTAGTATTGTTCATGTTCTACCCCTGGAAAAGGGGGGGGGGGGGTGGGAAGGGGGCGGAAGGAGAGAGGGGGCGGTGGGAGAAGGGGCAGGGGGAGAGGGGGCAGAGGGAGAGGTGGGCGGGGAGAGAGGGGGACGGGGGGTACTCAACAAAGTTTTGTAGTAGGTCCAAACCCTTTTAAGGTTTTAAGGTTATTGACAGAAAAGGTAAGTCTTTCATATACATTTCAACCATAGAAAATAGTACCCCTTTCATATACCAACAGAAGAAACACTGCATCTCTTTACTATACCCTTGAAAAATATCCACGGAAAAACATCAAGCGTTACTAGATATTTTGAAAGGCCCTTTTTATATACCTAAATGGTAGTTTTCCCTACCCTTTTCTATACTTCAAATCGTGAAATCCCTCCTCTTTTTTATACCTCCAGCCTCAAAAGGGTACCCCTTTCGGACGGAGCATCCCCGTGTAGCCCATTATAGGGAGTACCCCCCCCCCCCCCGGGTTTTCTACTTACTGCATCCTTGCGTACCCAGAGTCACTTGAGTTTCTTAGCGGACATGGCCTCAACACCGTAACGTTTTTATGTCGGCGAAGAGAATTAAACTCCTCTTGTGAATAGTCCTATGCCGTTAGACCGGTTTTTGATGGGTTGGGACAGTTACGGCGAGTTTTAACCAATCACAAAGAGAAGTGATCTTAGACCAAAGCAAACTCAAATTGCTTTCGACACTTAATTGAAAGCCGCTCAGAAAAAGAAGAGAAAGAACAAGAAGAGCGGTACAGGAGAGTTTAAACAATTAAAGGACAGAGGTCTCTGGGAACAAGCAATGTCTGATATAGCCTGCGTAGCTGGCGGTATGGTCCACGCGCGATGGCAAAATTTTCCAACAATCGGCATAAAGTACTTCTCGCGGCTTACGCCGCTCGTTGTTGCGGCTTATGCCGCTAAATGACGGCTTCGCCGCAAAAGTTTTGCCATCGCGAGCGTGAACTATACCGCCAGCAACACAGGCTATGTCTGATACACAGTATAGTATATATCACCAGAAGTATGGTTTCCAGAAAATATCTAGACTGATAGCAGTCCCTTTCTTGGTAGTTACGTAGCAACCTCGTTCCAAGGGTCCTCTCTCTTCAGTTCAGCTATGTCATCATCGAGAGATAACGTATCTGAAGAGACAGGACCATGGCAACGAGGTTGGTTGACTATGCGAACTTATCGCGCACGCGAGTTGAGGCCACGCAAGGGAGCTAGAAGACCCTCTAACATGACTTTCACTCGCGTGTTATTTTGCCACTGTCCCTGCTCGCACTCTGTAAGAGACGTAATGCTGGGATTATTTAAGTCTTGTCAAACGTGTATGACTTGTTTATCCTATATTCAAAATGGTAAATCTCGGCCTTTTCTGTCAGGGAAAGCACAGGAGGAGCAACGATTTCAGTTTGCGAGAAAACAAATACGGCTGCCAATCGCTGGAAATAACCGCCATTTCATTTCATTCCTTTTGCGTGACAAAATACTTTACGATTTTTGAGTATTTGTCTGCGAACGGGCACGCTGGGATTAAGGAATTTGGAGCCCCCTCCCTCCCTCCCCCACCCCCCCCCCCCCCCCCCCCCCCCCCCCCCCCCCCCCCCCCCCCACCAAAAAAAAGGGCATCATTTCGGGAGGCACAGAATGTTTGGTGGCGCCGTGCATGGAAAGTTTCTAAAATATATATTATCGGTAAATTTGATACATGCTAAATTATATTACTGTCACTGACTAAATAAACACCTAAATCTTACCCAGATTTCACTTTCTCTACTCCATCAAGCATATGGTCCACGTTGTCATGTTTCATGTGCTGATAGATCGTGCGCATGCGCGGATCGCTATGAAACTTAAAGTAAGCCTCGGTGCTGCTGGACTTGAGTGTTCCGAACCGGAAGCCTGGGGGAGGCTTTATCATCTGTTAAACAAAAAGAAATGTCATATAGCAACAGTAAGTACCGTATTTTCTCGATTAAACGCTGGGCCCCGAATAAACGCCGGGTATAATAGAGGAAGTTGTAAGTAAGCCTCTCAAACAGAGAAACTTCAAACGTTTATTTGTGGTATAATAAATTTAAGATTTAAGGCCAAGGTACACGGCTGCCAAGAAAAATGAATAATAACCCTTTCTTAAAAAATGGCGGGCGCGAAAAACTGCTGATTCAAAGGAACGCCGGGTCCACTAGGCCAAATTTGAAATAAACGCCGGGGGTGTTTAATTGAGAAAATACGGTAATAAATTTCAGTATTCAGTGTTGTAATTATAAAAAGAAAGATAAGTGCATAGCTCAACTGCTGCGTCAAGTTAATTTCGGTTTGGTTAACGTACTTTGTATCAAGAATCATAAAGGTCTTGCTTATATATTATTCAAGTCTCTGATGAGAATTACGAAACAAAGGAATCTTGAACAATTAGCCATTTTGTCCAGAAGGCCTCGAAGTCATGTTAGAAATCTGATGTGTACTGAACATGGATATTGACCATGGACAGGCGATGACGATTTCATCCGGAAAAGGTATTTTATAACCTCGTAATTAAAGGAGGAGGACAAGAGAGACCTTAGAAACGAGCACAGGTGGTTGGGTATTATTTTTTTTCTGTCGGTAAACCGTTTTCTGTTACTCATGTCGTTCATCAGGAATCAAAAAAGCATGCTTTTTTGCAGGGGTCCATTACCCGTCAGATGAGCCGGCCCATGGGATCCTGTGTTTTTTAAATTCGCTCTTCTAAAGACCCTCCATGATTCCTTGTGATACACAGTGAAATATTACACACAACTGATAAATTGTACCCTGTGAGAGCATACTTCTGAAATTGTGCGTGTAATGTCTATATTGCGAACAATCGCGTGCAATGCCAATCTCGTTCTCAGCCGGTCGCGTGTTCCTTTTGGTTCCAAAAAAGAAAGAGCGTTGGGTCTCCGCCGACATAAACGCGCGAGCTCTGTGTGCGCACAGTTACAACATATTTATAGTAGGGGAGAACGTACTTATTACTGTTCTAAAATTATGATAACGGAGTAAGTTCGAAAAGAACACGCTGTAGTTATTCCTATTTCAGAATTATAGTACCAAAAAAACGCGACTTTGTTTTTTGGAACAGGGTTTCCACCCTAAAACAGTCAGACAGTCCTTATTGCCTTAAATTAAAATCACTTATATATCTAATACCTTTTCGTCCAATATTCCTGTGATCGGGGTTTCCGTTTCGTCCTTTACCTTGTTGGCAGCTAAATTAGCTGTATATGTGCTACTCAAGATGATCATAGCAAAAGCGAAGAAAATTGCGACAAGGCGTGCACTCAGACTTTTCGGAAATCCACTTCCTGCCGGGACGTGCACAAAGGTGCTCCACGTGTACGACATGCTTTCTAGCAGACTTAAGCCCTCTTTCATTTCATTAGACTTATTTTTTCTTCTCAATAGAGGATGCATGTTCTTAGCGTGAAACTCCTTCGTTTTTCTATCCAGACACCACAATGCAATGAGAATGGCAAAAATTGTTGTCACGATAGCAATCCACAGACTTGTTCCAAACGGTTCGAGGAACTCCATTGTGATCGGTGATGGGGCGGGATTGCCGTTATAAATCATCATTCCAATTCCCACTTCACTGTAAGGGGTAGTGAAATCGACTACTCGGCTGCGTTGTGCGTTAATAGTAATGGTTCCAAGAGCCATGTCGGCTTTCCCGTACAACACTTCGCCGATCATACCGTTCCAGCGTCCAGTAATGTCATCGATTGCACCGTACTTGCCGTCAGGAACAAGATACAGCTCGTAAGGAAAGTGAAGTGCTTTCTGTATCAAGCCCAGTAAGTCAATAATCAACCCAGACACACAAAACACATACACTTCATCTGTGATGTTGTTCATGACGTTTGCATGCTCGTAACAAGCCACACCTATTTCGCAAGCCGGATGAAGTGATCTCTGTTGCAAACTTTTTCTTGTGCATCGCTTTCCTTTTGCGCAGCCGATCACATTTCCGACCTTATAAAGGTACTGGCCGTGTTCAATTGAGACGATTCTAAGTTTCTCTGACGCGGTGTGAAGAATATGTTTGAATGTCTGTTGAAGGATATTGTCTTCTATTTCATTAGTTCCATTACTTTGTCTTGCACCAATTCGCCTCCACGATCGCTTGTTCAAAGAATTGTTATTTTCAAGCTTCAAAATATCGTATGTGTCAGGTATTTGCTGATAAAAGAAAGAATCACGGTTTGCTTGTCCAGGATACCTGTGTAAGCGAAAGAAAAGTAAAGCTCTGCATTTCCATCAGTCTACCTTGCTATCAGCTTTTTTAATTACGGGTAGTATAGCCTATTATATAGGCGTTTAGAGTCTAGAGAGCAAAGGAAGGAATGCACCATGACGTGAGTGGAAAAAGAGACCTAATTAAATACGAGAAAGGTCAGTACTTCTAACATGTTTGTTTGTTTGTTGTTGTTTTGTGGGCTGTGTTTCTCGTTCCCACCTTTCTGTGACTGTACTATTGCAAATGAATTCCTAATAACGATAGCACGCCATGTGTTCTCGCCTTTAATTCAATCTGTTGTATTGATATAGAGAAGATCTTTATTTGTTTGAGTGAAACAGTGTAAAGATTAATTCAACCCTTAAAACCAGTAGTTAGTTTGGGCGTCTCAACATGTTACAATCAGACCAAGACGTTTTTATCATTCTCATTTTGAAATTACTTCGTTTTGGTAGTAATGGAGTCAAAGGGCTGATGAACGGTCCCGGTTAGGAATTATGATGCCAATAGGTATTTACCGGGATAATACTGGAAACTTCCACCATTCACAGGCTCCTCCTGCAAGTTAGATGCCACACGTACATGTTCCGACTCCAGATGCGCTTGTGTAACTGCGCGGCAATGCCTAGAGGCTAGTTTCTGGCGCTTTTAATTGGAATTGGAATTTTTTGGCTGTGCCAAAGAGAGTTATTTGAGCTATTATGGTTTAGCAGACCGAAGTACAATTAGCCAAAGGTAGGCCAGAGTGGGTTACTCCCCTATGCGACACTAGTCGTTAAAAAAATTGGACGATGGTGGTGATAATGATGATGATAATGATGATCTTGACGTTGACGTTGATGATGATCGACAGTCGGTGACGATGATGATGATGATGATGATGGTGATGGTAATGATGTTGAGATTAGTCAATTCAGTCGAAACAAAAACGACCTTTATTCTATTTATCTTACCTGGATAATTTCTTCGATGGAGTCCATTTTGAATTGCCAGAACAGGACGCATTTTTCAGAAGTGGGTCAGACAAACCATTCTCAGCAACTTCAGAAGAAAGACTTTGCAATGCTCTTAATGCTACAAAAATTGACCCAAAGAAGTAACAAAGTCAACTAATACGTCTAGTAAAAGCCCTTTATTTTCAGGTTGTAAACTTTTCAATTTACTCCGGACTGCACCGCTAGCGCGCAGTTCAGACATCTCTTGGCCAAAATAAAACGTGATAATCTTAAATTCATGCTCCTAATTATTGCAAACATTAAAGAAACTCATAAGGCAGCCATTCTCGACCCAGAGCTCTTCTAAATAAGTACATCCACTCTGTTTAACCAAGGTGGCACTTAACAGTCTTGCAACTGACAAACATGTGGCCCTTGAATTCCAGATCGAATTGGAATCTGGAAATCTTGGTTTTTGAGGATGGAGGAAAAACAGGAGGACCCGGAGGAAAAACCCTCATAGCTAAGAAAGAAACTCAGAGTAAGGACGAGAACCTACAACAAACTCAACCCAATTATAAAATATATTTCGCCAACTTCGGAAATCGAACCAAGACCACATTGGAGGGAGCCCGGGGGTGGAAGGTGATCGCTCTCACCACACCACTACATAGGACCTCTTTGAAAATCATGTTATGAAAGGGCATCCTATTAAAATATTAGTTAATAATAATAACTACATCATCCCTTCTCTTTTGTGCATGTCCGGCGGCAAGAATGTTCCATTCTAGAATGGCTGAAATAGCCGGAAATTAAAATTCCTAGAAGAGCCTGAAACCTCGTTCCCACAGGGCGTGTATCGCTGACCTAAAACAAACGAGGTACATGCATGGGAACGAAATTGTAAAACCGTCAGTTTTGCGCGATCAAGAAACCCAAGGCTTTGACCTTGGTCAGTCGTATCCAATCGTGGCCCTCGTACTTAGCCCCTTCGGCGAAGAGGAACATGCAACTCTGGGGGCGAACATCTTTAACCATAAGGTGGCAACAAAAAACGGCTGCGAAAACTGAGGTAAAGTTTCCCAAGAATTTTGCTAAGGAATGTTGCTTACCTATAGTTTCGTCTGAAGTACTTGTTTTAATTCCGATGAAGTTCGTAATAGGCGTATCTTCAGCAGTGTTGTTCATTCCACGAACAACACTCTCCGTTCCAACCCACAGAAAGTTTTCAGAAGTCATTCCCAGCTCACTCGCAATGTCAATAACAGCTTTCACCAATTTCTCGCGACAAGTCAAAAATATGACCTTGATTTCCTGTATTTTTATCTTAAGCATTTCTTCGATTATAAGAATTTTTGCAGAACCATTATGTATGTCATTAAATGAGATTACAGCCTCTAAAACATTGTCAGTGTTTAGTTTGTGTCGTGAAATAATCTCTTTGGCTAACTCTTGACTTGCATCGTGCGCGTCACGTAGAACGGCGTACTTGTGAACTTCAAGAGAATCAAGAATACCGTGTATTACTTCCGCTTGGCTGGTAAGGAGAGGTCCGAGGTATATGTAGTTTTTAAACACATCCTGGAAAGAAAGAAAATAATTGACATTCGTTCTTTAAATTTAGCGGCCGGTACTTAAATAACTATCTAGCTCGAATTGTTTTATTCTCCTTACTGGCTGTCATATGTTTCATTTGACGAGATAAGTGCATGCTAAGAATTTGGCAGTTGGTAAATACACATCCCTTGGTTGCACATTATCTAGTATCTCTAACCTCTTTCAGGCGTCTAGATAGCTATGAAGGTAAAATCGCACACGAGCCACAGGTGGCCCACACGGCCACAGGTAGCCCACACTGCAGGGAGCTTACCCCCAGCATTACCTTTACCTCATTATCCCGCCGGTACCCACACCTGGGTGGAGAGAGACAATGTGGAGTAAAGTTTCTTGTTTAAGGAAACAACACGACGGCCGAGACCAGGCTTTGAACCACAGACCTTCAGATCTGAAGTCTAACACGCTAACCCACCACACCACCGCGTCTTCCAGACACTGGAGGGCGACACATGATTAGCTAAACTATGAGACCAAGGAAAAATTACAAACGGAAAACAAGGCGTAAAGAAATCACTGCAATGTCCATCAAGTGATTCATTCGAATAAGAGCAATGGGTGCTGATTTAATTAAGGGACCTTGAGAATGGGCGCTTATTCGAGGTGGGTGCTTATTCGAGGGCGTGGACGCTTATTATTTTCAACATTTTGAGCAAGTGAGGACATTTCAAGGGAACATAACAACAAAGGATAACAAGTTTATCTCGATTCAACCGAGCAAACGAACCGATCAAAGTGGAAGATTGAACATGAACAAAGCATACACAGTATATTAAACAGTTTATTGACAGTCTTAAAAAACTAAACTTTGAACTGTCAGTCAAGGAATTAAATTTAAAGCCAAATACAGACAGAATTGATGCTCCTCTTACTTTACCCTGAGCTAGTACAAAAGTGTTTTTGGAGTACCTGAGGGTGGGGTCGGTGGTGGGCGCTTATTCGAGGGTGGGCGCTTATTAATTGTTTGGGCTTTCACTGTGGGCGCTTATTCGAAGGTGGGCGCTTACTTGATTGAGTACGGGTACTGTAGGCGACGTCATTATTCATTTTAAGCACATCAGAGCACACAACGCATCTCTGTACGATTTTATTTTATCTAAGGTATAATAGAGACAAAATCAATTAAAACGGCTGAAGACGAAACAAACCCCGGGTACCCGTGAAGGAACCTATGGATTTAATTTCATCAGGAAACTAGCTTACCTGATTTTTGAGAACTGAATCTTTCAGATTTGTACCTAAAACAAACACTGGAAGCAACCCAACAAACTGAGCGAATTCATAAGCTACCGAACTCTCCGTCGAAAGGAAAATGGCGTGAATCCGTTGAGAGAGTACAAGTACATCTTCACACAAAATGTCAAGAATGTCACCAATAGACCTCACGTTTTTGGTAAAAGAAATGAGTTCAAAATTTACTCTTTGTTGTAAATGTGGAATATTGTCGCGGAGTTCAAGCGCTTTTTGGAAAACCTTTGTCCAGTTTGTCCTTGAATGTGTATCTGCGATGAGAGCCAACCGAACGCTCGGTAGTGATGTCGAGACTAAACATCGTGCTAAGCATATGAAGAGTTGCAAAATAAGAAAATGTTTGCAGAACATTAGCATCTAAACTTGGTAATGATCCTTACATGACAAATCAAGTTTTGTTTTGGAATAAATATCCCCAGTGTAGCTGAGACAAGAACTGAACGTAACCAATGCAATCGGCACTGACGTCGAACTATGCACGTTTAAATAAAAAGCTGTCATTCCGGTTGAGACCACAAATGGTTGCCATCCCGATATTCGTTCTCTCACGATTCCCAGTCTGAATTATATTAGTACTATATCTTCCTCCCTAAGTTTCTATGGGAAGAAATCGCCACGCCAAATACCAGACGGTTGATAAAATGTGAACAAATTCCAGTATAAACAAGTCGCTTCGGTATAACTGCGGTTTAAAACTTCAATTCTTCGGTAAACGTTGACCGACGTCTAGCAAAATGTTAAATAAGTTTGTCTTATACGTGCAGGTGCCTAATTGCCTCCTTGGGCGAGTTATTAATTTTGTTAGCAGGGTGTTTGGGGACTTCATGTCGCGATCAATTAGAAGCAGCTGTAGAAGAAACGCGCTCGATACACTCAGTTTGGGTTTCGTGGTATTCCAAATAACAAATAAACATACAAAGACACAATATAACATACTATGCGAAAATATGGTTCACCGGTAAAGAATCGAACCCCGGTCTCTTTTCACAGGAAAAAATACCATATTCTGATTTTGGGATTGTTTACTCAGGTATTTATAGAACACCCACAAAATTCCCAAATTTGGCAAAGTGAGACAATTACCAACCAGGGAATTCTCCATGAATCAAGTTTCCTGGTTGGGACTAAAATATTCAAAATTGACAATGTGGACTTGGAAAAAGAAAAAGAAAAAAAAGCTTTCAAAATCCATAATAATAATGACATAATCGTGTTTTTTTTTCGGGAAAAAAACTTTTGCTATCGAAAGCTACTAATTTAAGGGCATTATAAAAATAAATTTACCAGTTTTCATATACTGATGTCACCGACGCGGGTCCCCTATCAGTAACTGTTCAGTGCACCGATATGTAAAATATAGGCCAGTTTATCGTTTTGTTTGCAACAAAAAGTAACAGATATTTTCATTATCGGCAACTGTTTGCAACCTTTTAATGTCTGCTTGTATGGAAAACAGGCATTTATCTAGGGTAGTAACTTTGGATGGGGGGTCAGTTGTAATCTGTTAGTTACCAGTAGAAGCCATAGACGATAAAACGTTTGGTGCAATGGGTGAGAATGACTTGCCCCGATTTAGGCCTCGTCCAAACTACGCCGGATAAATTTGAAAACGGCGTTTTTACTTTGAAAACGAAACAAAAGTTTCCCGCCCACACTAAAACGCCTAGCCGAAGTTTTCAAATTTACCTACACTGAAGACACTGTAGAGCGTTTTTGAAAAGTTCCGTTTTCAGTCGTTTTTGGTGGACATTTTATCCGGATAAGTGTGGACAATAGGCCTAACCATGAGAATAAAGTTGCGTTTTTCAAATTTATCCGGCGTAGTGTGGACGGGACCTTCGTGTTTCATATGCATTTTAGCCATCAGGGAGAAACCACATATTAAAAGTAGTAATTTAGGTAGTGTGGTAACAAACCGCTGTGATTAGTTATGACTTTTAAGGCAATTGATTTGACTACACCAAGAGATCCTATAAACAATCTTTTGAGAAAATGATACTTTTTTTTCTACACTGCAAACTGTCTCCTCATTTTTTACTTTTCTCAGATCAGAAGAAACTACAATATAGCTGAATCAGAATGCAACTCAACAACAGTCAAAGTTTTTTTTATTGACTTAAATAAATAACTACGGCTTTTAAGTAGCGACAGCACCAAAGAAAAAGATCGGCATAGCCCAAACTCGCTTCTAGATATAGACTGTTTGCTGTGTTTGCCGTTAGGTACTGCGCACTCTTATAACACAAGCTAACACAGCACTACAGTCCCTACCTACAGTCACGCTCAAAACTAGAAGGTAGACGCAGACAGCTGTTTCGCCGTCATTGGGGCTTTTCTGCCAAAAACGGCATATGAAACTGATGAAAGGGTAAGGGTTTGGACCTCGGGGCGAAGCATCCCCGTACAAAACTTTGTTGAATACCGCCCCCCCCCCCCCCCCCCCCCCCGGGTATTCACCCCCCTCCTGAACGCCATTTCCGCCACTTAACATCACTTTTATAGAAATATCTCGTTCACGTTTCATGCAATCCAGAAACTCTATGCTCATTTCATCTCAATCTATGTTTTAGGGTGTTTTGTAAATTTTTGGGAGATTTTTGGGTATCAAGTTTTGGAGAAATAGCTTTTCTCAAAGGATTTTAAAAATTTAGAGAAAAAAGAAATATTGAAGATGTTATGAAGTTTTAAAATTAGAATTTGTGTTAATAATTACTAGTTGGACACGAAAATAGTCCACTAGCAACCTAGCCTGGAGTGCTGTTGTGTGGGTATCAACTGTCTGTTGGTGTTCCAAAAATCATTTTTCTTTTTCTTTCCCTTCTTTAAACCTCTTCAAATTTCATTCAAATTTAGGTGGCTAAAAATAAAAGTGAAATCTGAAAAGCTGCTACGTAGGATCTCTGCAAAAGACCTAATCAGCCAAAAAATGAAGAAACATACAATTAACTGCAAGGGCTGATCTGACTACGTAAAAAAAAAAACGAACACCAAGTCAACTTTTTACGTTGTCAGATCAGCCCTTGCAGTTTATTGTATGTTGGCTCAAAATAGTTTTTTGGTTTTCCTATCAAGTATATTTGGAGGCAAAACAGTTAGATGTATACATGTACTGTGCGGATCGCCATCACATTTTACCCTGAAATCAAGATAATATTACAGTATTAATTTTCCATAGATATATCGAGGTTGGCGTTGCCATGGTAACACCATTAGGCAGTTATTCTCGACCTATGACGTCAATTCATATGAGAAAGACCGGGTCGGGTTACTAGGGGACAATTCCCGTTCAGTTTCACTTTGTAACTGGCAGGGAAGGTGTCTTGTCTGTCTTGGTAAGCACTGCGTTTTGTGTAGCCTTTATCTTTACCAGTTTAGAATAGGACTAGAATTTTCGTTAGCTTTCGTTCCTACGGCATGAAATATCAATACAATCGACAAGTTGCTTTTGTATAGGGATCCGTTTGGGTATTAAAACTAGAACTGTTTAAGGAAATCGAAAGCGGAAGACATCAAAAGAGCGTTCTTGATCAAGTCATTTATGACTATTTACGGTCTTTCGTGTCTTGAAATTGACACTGTAGAAGTGTAAACTGGTAAAGAAATACCGTTCTTTTTTAGTTAAACAAGTGGAAGCAAATTTAAACGCTACGAAATCAACAGTAAGACGCTAGTTTGTGTCCAAATAGTTATCGCTAACCGTTTGTAACAATTTGCAATGTCTTGGTTTTGTAGGCTCTGCTGATTACTGCTTTTGGTTATATTTCGTCGCACAAAGAACGAATCCCAAAACACAGTAAGTCCAAGTTTCTAACATTATTAATTCAGTACATGTCTCTCTATGAACTCAGCGGCTTGCTTTACGGGAAGGTCTTGGAAATATAAACTTATGCTTTCATCTGCTTTCGGCAACCTAGGTTTAAAATATGATTGGAAGGTTCTTAATGTCAACATTATAATTAACATACCGTGGTATGTTTAAAGGTTTTTTTGTTGCGGATATAATACGACTGTTAAAATAAATTCCGACTTTCCATCACAGTTTATTTCACGCGGTTAGCTTCGTCACATGAAACAAATAAATTACGCGAGGCAGATCAGTCATGCGAAACTTTTTAATTTGTCACGCGAGACTAATAAGTCACGCAACTTAAAGAGTAGATAAAATTCTATGACATACAAAATGGCCACAAACCCACAAATTATCTGAATCTTCTAAGAAATGGTTTGCATTGTAGGAAAACATCAAATAATTACTGGGAAGCGTAAAAGGCGCACAGATTGTTCCCAGAATTTTTTCGTACTCGCATTAGCCATTAGACGTTGGAACCTTTGTTACATGTATATAACAATCGAAAGTACAAACGTGGTTTACACGAATGAGGACTAAGTACATGTACAAGGAATAATTGTTGGCCACATCGGCTTAATGCTAGCTACAGGCGTATTTTACTTAATCTGCTCTCAGATCCAATATTATCATCAGAATGAAGTTGATGCCTGGAGACATAAAATTTCGAAGTTGTAAATATAAGATAATATGAAAAGGATATCCGAACTATAGTCATGACCAGTACCTTATTTTATATCTGATTGGGCCACGGGATAACTCAATTTGAAAACTCAAAAATACATACAGTGAAACCTGTATAAAGCGGACACCCTCGGGGAATGCTCCATATAGCAGGAGCCGGTTCCTGTCTATATAATATATATATAGTGCTTACACAGGTGTTAACACAGATCCCCACCACAGTCCACAGAACATATCAAAATTACATTTTACCACAATTGCCAGTAATCTCGCAATCTGATTGGTCGATGCGGGTGGTAAATGAGAGTGCAGACAACAGTGCTGACGCTAACATCATGCAATTTCTAAATATTGTGGTATAAAACAGATTTCCACCAGTTTTCCATGGTGTGGACTCTTATTTACCACAATTTATATCATCACATGGTGAAAATTTGTTGCTGACTCCTTTTTGACCATGTGATGACGTAAATCGTGGTAAATGAGTCCACACAACGGAAAACTGGTGGAAATTTGCTAAATAGACTCCCGCTATCTCGAACTCTCAAGGGGAACGGAAAATTGTTCAAGATAGTGGGGCTTTGAGATATAGAGGGTGGTGTCAAATTTTGTAATTTTCAACAAAACTGAACTACAGCAGTACAGTAGTTAGTGTTGGTGCTCGGAGTATGCCGTAAAGGTCTCTTTATTCAATTTTAACAATCAATACTGTTTACATTTTTTTTCTTCTTTAGCGCGGAACAAAACTTTTTTTATTATTATTATCTTATTACAATAAGGCAATTTGCTAAATAGATTCCCACTATCTCGAACTCTCAAGGGGAACAGAAAATTGTTCAAGATAGTGGGGGTTAAATGAGATATTGAGGGTGGTGTCAAATTTTGTAATTTTCAACAAAACTCAGAACTACAGTAGTACAGTAGTTTAAGTGCTCGGTGCTCAGAGTCTGCCGTAAAGGTCTCTTTAATTATTCAATTTTAGCAGTCAATACTGTTTACATTTTTTTTTCTCCTTTAGCGTGGAACAAAACTTTTTTATTATTATTATCTTATTACAATAAGGCTGTTACTTAATGAACAAGAATATGGTGCTACTTCAAAGTTACAAAATAATGCACCGATTGTTTCATTACAGAATTGGAAATTAACAGATTATAGGAAAATTACAAATTTCAAGTATTATTCACAAGCACTCCAATTACATTTTTTTTAATTTTTGAAAGCCGTGCCATAATATTATTATTATTTCTATGAAAAACACACACGCACACAAAAACACCACAACATAGACACAATGCATTTACTTCAACTGCACTTATAAAAGCCGAGATTATCTTTTTAAATGGCCAACCATATTTTTCTCCAAACAGTATCAACAGTTTATAGCATATATTGGTTCCCATCTTTTTCTAAAATCCAGAAGCTTCTTATTTCTTAAGGCAATAAAAGCTTTTCAGTCTCTTACTTATCTTCTACCTTGTGTAGAAACAAATTAAATTTTGGGAGGGATTTGTTTCTTCTGCACTCTCATATGCTTAGTTTACCCAAAATTATCAAATAGTTTAGAAGATCAATTTGCCATTAAAAATTTCAACTATAACATCTTTAAGCGATAAGCTCAAATTTTCTCCACGGAGGTCGTACCACCAAATACTAAATCTATTCCGAAACGTCTGCGCATAGGAGCAGTTATAAAAGAGGTAATAAAAGTCTTCTTTATAAATTCTGCAAAAGGTACACTTCTCTGACACGATTAACCCAATTTTAAACAATTTGATATTTAAACAGAATGTTGTTTAGTAATTTATATTGAAAAGACCAGACATACGATTCGCTTGCAGTACTATACGGAATCGAGAATACTTCCTGCAGTGAGTTTGAAAGATCCAAATCGTCCGACAAACTTTAAAAAAGTATAAGGGTGTTTTGCTTTATTGGAAATCAGCAATGAATAGAACTGCCTACATCTTGCTGAATATGTATCAAATTCTGTATTAGTATATTTAAAATTCATAGGGTCAAATTCAACTGGACGAAAAGAAGATAACTTGCTCTTAGGGACAGGCAATCGTTAGGCTTACCATGTCAAAAAATTAGTATTTAGCCCTGTAGACTTTAGAAATTCGTAAAAGCGAACATTGTCTAAACTAAACAGTAAATTCTTTAAGTAGACTATTCCACAATCAAAGTATGTTTTATAGAAAACAGATTTGTTACCAATTCTTATGTCTTTATTTTTCCAAATTACATACTAGCTGGAGTAGTTAATATCAGATAAAACACTTCTAAGTAAGTAACTGCAGATAGAAGTTGCTCAAGCACAGATTTAGATCCTTGACATCATAGTTACATTTTAAAAGCAAACTCCCTCCATATGTTCTTAAGTGGAATATAAGATGTGATTTCCACGGTCCCACCCGCTCATCGAGAACGAAACACACATTAAAGCTTTAAAAAGCTTTAATGTGTGTTTCAAGGTTTGTGAGATTCAGACCACCATTGGATAGCGAGTTAATAACCGAGAGTCTGGACACTTTATCGGGGCCTTTCCATAAAAATTTATATATCATCCTCTCCATTTGTTTAATAATTTCTCGTGGAGTTTTTAATAATGAAGAAACATATCAAAGCTTGGGTATAAGAAATGATTTAATAATGGTCACTTTGCCGAACAAGGATAAACTTCGTTGACTCGATATATTGATCATTTTTTGAACGTCGCTCAGTCTTTCCTGAAAATTTTGTTTCATGACTTGTTCTTGATCACATGAGAAGTAAATTCCTAGCGTTTTTATTCCAGTGCACTACTCAAGGCCCAGAGGTTTCTCTAGTGAATTTTTACTTGCTCCAATCCACATCGCTTTAGTTTTTGAAAGATTCAGTTTTAAACTTCAGCAGTTTTCAAAAGTGTTAAGGGTTTGTATGAGGATTTCAACAAAAGAAGTATTTGCCAACGTGGCAGTCATATCATCCGCATAAAAGAGCGATTTACTTTCGTCCTCACCAATTTTAATACCTTCGATATATTCATTTGACCTCAGGGATATTGCCAAAATGTCAATAGCAACAAGAAATAAATACGGTGACAAAGGGTCCCCTTGTCTTACACCTCTTTCAAGCTGAAAGGTCTCAGAAAATAACCCATTGTTTATAACGCAGCTTGAGACATTATTATAAAAAGTTTTAATCCATCTTATCAGAGTCGGACCAAAATTAAAAGCCTCCAATGATTTGTACAGAAAATCCCATTCTATAGAGTCTAAAGCCTTTTGGAGGTCAATAAACAGTGGAACACCTGGCTGCTTCAACGCTTCTGTGTGATCAACGTCTAAAATTGAACGAGTAACCTCACCAATAAATCTGCCTTTGATAAAACCAGCTTGATTGTGGTGAATTATACTAGGAAGAACGTTTTTTATTCTATTGGCGATAACCTTAGAGGCAAGTTTGGAGTCAACATTAACTAAAGAGATTGGTCTCCAATTTTCCAAATGCGTTCGGTCTCTACCTTTTTTATCGATCAGTGAAATAATTGCCTGTTTTTGTGAATTTGACATCTGCCCCGAATCAAAGGAGTGATTAAAAACGTCTGTCATGACTTCACCAATGGAAGTCCAAAACGTTTTGTAAAACTCGACGGGTATTCCGTCATTCCCACAACGAATTAAACCTAAAGCATCGGTCGGGCCGTCAAAAATAAAGATTTAAAAAAAAACGAATCCATGTTCTGCAATACAATACAGTGAATGACTGTACTGTCAAATGGAACCGTATGCTGGGGTCAATTTACAAGTGTAGCTATTGTTTCAGAATTTGAAAACAATAACTACACTTGTAAATTACAAGTGTAAAAGTTTTATTAATTTGACCCCTGTATGTCAGTTTTGTACACCCGGATACTCCTTTCGGCAAACATAATCAATTACAAGACAAAATTCATTATAATCGTGTCCTGTTGTCAATTACTTAACGTCATAATTACTACAGTTTGAGATAAGGGGTGTTAATTTAGACTACGAGAAGTCGCACAGTAGATAGATATGGATCGCCCGGGCCCAATTTTAACTCATTTTTTGCGGTTGGTTCACCCCCGGGAATGGGTTATTTTAAAGTTGAACCCGGATGACCCATGAAAATGGGCTTCTTTTCGACAAAATCAAGCCCGAACGCAGAAATGGGCTTCTTTTCGACAAAATCGCCACCCAGTCTTCACGGCGGTGCAGTTGAACAATGGTTTAAACCAAGGCTGGGAGAAGCCCCCATTCAGCCCAATGAAGCCTTATTGATCACATGAATGGTTGGGTATGGTTAATTGAAGAAACGACCAGCCCTTTATATATGCTGAAAATGGCGCGTCTTGGGGTGTTGAACTTTGAAGCTCAACCACATGGTTTTAGGAACTGACGTAATAGTTATAAAATGCAACTCCCGGCAAACTAGCCATTGAAAGATCTACTCCTTTTACACAATTCGATTGAGGACGAGATAATAAGATTGATTAGGATAGAGCATAACAGACTTGGTCCTTTGAAGTTTAGTTATACTTTTCTGGTTAAGTTTATTAAAGAGGGGAACAGGGGAGTCGAACATATGGAGTACTTTATAAGACAAAACATCCCACAAATAGTGAATGTCTTTGATGAGAAAAGGTTGAGAATACTGCTAGATAATGATATTCATGGTAAGTTGACAGATGTGACGGCCATCGTTGTGATGGGTTCTGGTTGGGAGATTGACAGGATACTTACAGCTTATCTTGACATTGCCCGATACGAACCAATAAGGGGTGGATCTTACTTACCACTTCCACAGGATCTAAAATCGAAACAAGCCCTCATAAATGTTAAAAACAAAGACAGTGCTTGTTTAAGGTGGGCTTTGAGGGCGGGACGCTTCCCCGTATCGGTGAATTCAGACAGGCCAAGCAGATACCCAACAGAGGATGGTTTTGACTTCACGGGTATTTCTTTTCCAACACCTTTGAAAGAAATACATAAGGTTGAGAAGCTTAATAACTTTGCAATCAATGTTCTAGGCTGGCAGAACAAAAAGGTGACAACTCTTTACGCCAGTGAGATGGAAGGCGAGAACATAGAGCGCTTCAATGTTATGCTCATTACCAGGGGTGATAAGAGTCACTACTGCTGGGTAAAAAGTCTAGATAGACTTCTCCGATCGCAGCACGCTAAAACCCATCATACACACTTCTGTGTTAGATGCTTGCATGGCTTCTCAAGGGCAGAACTACTAGAAGACCATCTAATCTACTGCAAAGGGGTTTCAGGCTGACAAACAAGAGTCGAGATGCCGAAGAAGGGAGAAAACATACTACGCTTTACTGACCATCAGAAGCAAATGAAGATGCCCTATGTGATCTACGCGGATTGCGAGAGCATAATCGAGAAGGAGGCCACTTGCATTCCAGATCCCGCGAGAAGCAGCACCACGAAGACAGAAGTCCACAAGCCTTGTGGATTTTTCTTCGTAGTTGTTAGATCAGATGGAGTGGTAGGCCAACCCTTTATATTCAGAGGTGAAAACGCCGCACTCGCTTTCTTAGTTAATCTTAAGAAGACAGAGGTTGAGATACGCGCTGCTCTCGAGAAAACGACACCAATGGATATGACAGAAAGTGATTGGCGGGACTTCCACCTAGCCAAAGATTGCCCATATCTGTAAGAAGTCTTTAATCAGACGCAATGAAAGGGATGAAGTCGAGTTCTACCACCCCGAGACAGGAAAATACTGCGGTAAGGTGCACAGGTACACGAAGGCGCCAAACAGTAGTAGTAGTTGTTATTCTGAGTTTCGCAAACTAACAGCGTTTGAGGAAAACGGAAAATACAAAGTTGGTAAGTGGACAAAAAGGCAGCCAAAGCCGGAGTTAGAGTTTCCAGAGGACCACTGTAGATACTGTGGCCAGCCTCTCCTGCGTGAGTGTTTTAGGGAGGCGGTCGTGGACCATGACCACATCACTGGCAAGTATCGAGGCGCGGCGCACAACGCATGTAACACGAGCTACTTCAGAATAAATCCGAAGAGAACAATCATCCCGGTTGTCTTTCACAACTTGAAAGACTACGACGCCCATCACCTGATGCAGCGAATAGCAGAAGTAGAGTTCAATTTGAAATGCATTCCCACAACAATGGATAAATACGTATCCTTCTCAATGGGGAAGCTTAGGTTCATTGACAGCTGTCAGTTTATGCAACAAAGTCTCGATAGCCTAGTGTCTTCAAATAAACCGGAAAGCTTCGAGATACTAAACCAATACGAAAGTGATCCGGCAAAAAGATGCCTTCTTCTCCGAAAGGGCGTCTATCCCTACGAGTATATGAACTCATTCGAGCGATTCGGAGAAGAGTCTTTACCACCGAAGAATGCCTTTTACGGCAAACTAAAGATGGAGCATAATATCAGACGAGGAATACGAACACGCGAAGAAAGTGTGGTCCGCCTTCGAGTGTGAGAATCTTGGAGATTACCACGATATCTACCTTCTAACAGACGTTCTTCTACTTGCAGACGTCTACGAAAACTTTAGGAAGACATGCCTCAAAACCTACGGTTTAGACCCCGCTAACTACTACACAAGCCCGTGCCTTAGCTGGGACGCATTGTTGAAGTATACAGGAGTTGAGTTGGAGCTTTTGACTGACTACGTTATGCAACTCTTTATAGAGAAGAGCTTGCGCGGCCGTATCTCAACGGAGATGAAGCGGTTCAGCAAGGCTAATAATCCATATCTATCGGACTACGACCCAGAGAAGGAGAAGTCTTACCTCCTCTATCTCGATGCAAACAACCTCTACGGTTGGGCCATGACTCAGCCGCTTCCAGTTGGTAAGTTTAGTTGGGCCCGAAAGATGCCAACCGAGGAGCAGATCCTGAAGTTAGGCCCTAGGAGGAAGAGAGGTTGTATCCTTGAGGTTGACTTGGAGTACCCTCCGGAGCTTCACGACAAACACAACAACTACCCCCTAGCTCCTGAGTCAACAGAAGTCCCCAACGAGTGGATGTCGCCATACCAGAAAACGCTTGCAAGAGAGTTGAACCTTGGGAAGGACAAGACGAAGAAGCTTATCCTCACTCTTAGGGATAAGAAACGGTATGTACTCAACTACCGCAATCTCCAGCAATATCTCAAACTGGGGATGAAGCTTACAAAAGTGCACAAGGTCTTGGCTTTCGACCAGAGGGACTGGATGGAGCCATATATCCGGATGAATACTGAGCTCCGTAAGACTTCGAGAAAAACTTCTACAAACTGATGAACAACGTTGTCTTTGGCAAGACGATGGAGAACCTCCGAAACCGGGTGGACGTGCGCCTGGTGCGGCCAGAATTAGAAGATAAGATCAGGAAGTTGCTGGCAAATCCACTCTACGCAAGGAGCGCGGTATTCTGCGACACACTGGCGGGAATACAAATGTACAAGGCTAGCATAGTGATGAACCGACCGGTCAACACGGGAATGTGCATCCTAGACATTTCCAAGCTCCTGATGTACGACTTCTACTACTATTATTTAGAGAAGAAATACGGCCCGAATTGCCAGCTAGTGTACACTGACACAGACTCTCTGCTACTGGAGATCAAGGCTGAGGACGTGTACAAAGACATGGAGGCCAACATCGACGAGTTTGACACGAGCGACTTCCCGAAGGACCACTTCCTACATAGCCAGCTAAACAAGAAGGTCATTGGAAGATGAAGGACGAATGCGCGAGCGCTCCAATCTCGGAGGTTGTGTGCCTACGCTCTAAGATGTACTCAGTACTGCTTGACAGCCAGAAGAACATCAAAAAAGCGAAGGGCCCTACCAAAGTAGTTACCAAGAAGGAGATCACACACCAGAACTACAAGGACGCCCTCTTCAAAAAGGAGGCCTTCAAACACGGGATGGACATGCTTAGAAGTGTACATCACAAGATCTACGGTGTGCATCTAAACAAGACAACGCTCTCGCCCTTTGACTCAAAGCGCTGGATTAAGGAGGATGGCGTCCACACGCTGGCATATGGTCACAAAGATATCGGCGGCAACTGAGTATCTGGCGGCACAACCATCAGCTCCTCACGGACGAAGCCCCGCTTGGGTCCATCGTAAATATAGTAAACGACCGGCTCATTTGGTTTGGTAACAACCTTTTCAATGTTGTAGACTTTCATCGACCAGATTGGATCGGTCGCCCGCCTACCGCCCCATTCCAGCTCGCCAGGCTGATACAAATATCTCACACTCACCCGGGGAGGTAGCTTCTTCTCCTTTTCCCCCACTGGCCTTGAATAGGGTGTAGAGGGCTTGGATGAAACCTCTCTCTCCTTCACTGCTTGCGCGGGCTTCTTGCCACTTCATTGTTTAAAGCTGACACAACGTCGGGCAGCCTTTTAACCCATTCAGTCAATCACTGACCAGATGGAAGGCGCATTCCAACTGCATACTGGTGCCCAAACAGGCGTTCAGCCAGGGTTCGGTTGAATCTTTCAACCATCGCTTGGTCTCTGTGGATATCAACGCGCCCGCGACGAATAGCAGTTTTGTTGTTCTCCATCTCTTTAGTCACAGCACCCATAAATTCACGCCCAGGGTCAACCTGCAATAGTTGTGGCCATTTCAAAGGCCCGCGTCTGTAAATCTTCTGGAATGCCTTTGCAACCTCTAGAGACTCTTTCGAGGTCAAGGGCTCTGCTGCTTTATAACGGCTAGCCACATCAACAACCGTCAAACAATATTTGTAAGGCTTTCTACCATGAGGAAGTTTGTTGTGAGGCAAAAAAAGTAGATCTGCTTGATGTACTGCATTGGGCGTGAAGACATCAAACTTTGGCCGAGGAATGTGGCGTGGCGCTGGGAGGTAAATCTGCCAAAGTGCTTGTTTGACTAGCCACTTTTTTGCTACCTCATCAGAGACGCGAGAAGCCGCAGCTAGCTTTTTCACAGCGGCAATGCCTTTCCAATAGCCTTTGGGACTATGGTAGATCTTTGAGAGTTTCGCATCCATATATAACATAGGGTTTTAAAGAAAGCGAAAAGCTGCATAACCAAGGGCAAGTGCGCCAGTGCCGATAAACAAGAGCTCGCCTTGCTTCTGCTGTGGACTTGGTTTATAGAAGTCAGAGAACACTGGTTCTTTGCCAGATAAGTGCCACCAGTGAAAGCGGCTGCATTGAGAATTGCTCCACCAACCATCATGGCCACGGCACTGGCCATTGTTGTATGTGTATATATGTTATATATTTTTACATAGAGGTTGGAAGGATTTTCTGATCTTCGAGGTATTTCTTCAGTGCGATGCTCCCAGTCATTACGGCTGTGAACTTAACGTAGTTCATCACATTCGAGCTGGGGTCAGATGTGATGGCTCTTTGACGACTTTTTTAGCGACCCATCCAATACCGGCGGCAAGACCAGTGATTGTGGCAGCATCAAGAACTGATTTCACGAGCTTGTTGTCAGACATGGTGTATATATATAAGATTTTTATATTTCGATTAATTCCTCATCATGCGCCGGGTCTGTGTTTTTGTTGATTGGTTGTGTTGCTAATTGCCAAATTGTTTTTAAAGCGCTTATATTGAAATTAACCAAAACGAGAAGAACACCTCCTATTGCAGCCCCGTTTACGAAAAGTTGGATGAGGTTTGCCATTGAGTGAGTATATATATGTATTTTTTATTCCATCTCGCGTATTCCGGATTTTCGTTTCGGTCTGACTGGAGGAGCAGTTACAGCCTCCTCCGTTGCTGGTGGCGGTTGGGTTGGGGCTTTGTTGCGCCCAAGAGTTTTCATAATGGCCTCACGCTGGTAATACACCCCCATAGCGGGGACAATCAAACTACCAACAGCCAGAATGTAGTATCCTGAGTTGCTATTGCTGCTAGGTGAGTCATTTGTCGAGTTTGGGGATGGGTTTGGAGTTTGGTTTGGGGTGGGCTCGTTTGTTGCTTTGGAAGCTTGTTTTTTTGCTTCGCGAGCCATACGGTTGCGCTCTGCTAGTCTTTTGCCAGAAGCAACACGACCAGGGTTTTTTGCTGGAACAGTCTTTGGGGTATCAGAGGTAACGTGCGTGTTAGTTGTTGTTGTTGTTTCTTCAGGTATCGTCGGTAACGATTGCACTGCTTGTGTCTCCATCGTGTGTATATATGTTTTTTAAAAATTTATCCATCTGGTTCCTATGCGATTCCTATCAGATTCCTATCTGGTTCCTTTCAGGTTCTTGTCAGATTATTTGTCAACTTCATCAAAGCCCTTTAGTGGGTAGCCTTCACTGTCTCTGCTTGGGTGTGTGAAAGGCACAGGAGAAGGAGGAGGTGTGGGTGGCTCCTTTTTGAAGTCTATGTGTTTTGTAGTGATCAGAGCAGCATTGGCCAACGCTAACCATCGCCCGCATCGCAGTGCAAGGTTTCCAGCAAGAGATGACAATTCATGTTGGATCATGTAGTCATTTTTGAGTTCTTTCTGCAGCTCTTTCACATCGTCAATCGGAGCAACCATGCCAGCGCCTTTGGTTATAAGCATTATAACACTGTCAATCAGAGACTCAGTCGTCTTGTTGCCGACGTAGGCTTCATACCTTTTGTAGTATTTTTCAACATCCTTGTCTGTAAGGCATTTCACTTGCTCATGTGTGAGCAGGACACCGATGGCTTCTTTTGATTTGCCAGTCGAGACAAGAACTGCCAGCTTCTCGTGTTGAGCTGGAATGTTATTACCACCTGTGAAGACTTCAGGAATCGCTGATGGCACGGAGCTATCAGGAGCTGCCTCCAGCATCTGCATGACTTCATTCATTGCGGCCCCATCTGCCATCGTGTATATATTGTGTTTTTATTTTTACCCCATATGGATGACGCAGAGAGAAAACTAGATGGGAAAACTTGCGCCCCTTAACCCGTGAATAAGCGCTTTGTACTCCTCGTGTGAGAGTTCGCCGGCGTAGTCTTCGAAGATGGCCTTCGTTGTTTTGCCTGATGGGGTGTAAAAAAGCACGATTGCTGCCACGTTTTCCCTAAAGGGTTTCCGATGCTGGTTATCTGTTGGGTTTGCACCCATACGGAGATGCCACTGTGGCGCGCGCTGAATCCGAGTTGCACCAGCTGGCCCGTGCGGCCTTTCACGTCTTTCGAAGCGGCGCAATCATCGAGAATGATGAGCGTGTTAGTCCCGTTGAAATGGAAACTAGCTAGTTTTAGCCACCATTCATTCTCATGCTGCTGGCAGTCTATAATCCAAATGCGCGGCTCATTATCCACAAAACCATCGTAGGTCTTGTTGTGGGCAAATGTTGGGCATAGGAGCACGATATAGTCAAACTTGCCCCTGAAGGGACCACGGAGTTGATTCAGGAGATACTGTGTTTTGCCAGAGTTAGTCTGCCCAATAATTAGGGCATTGAAGGGCAGCTTTTGTGGGTCCATTCTCTATATGTATTGTTTTACCAAATACTGGACAATTTCCAACGCATGATTTGAGATGGCGAATATTGCGTCACTGATTCTGAAAATGTAACACTTCATTATGCCGCTGCCCGAAGTGGCCCTATCGAGCAGGACACCGTCCTTTGTGTTTACCTGTCGGAGACCACTGCCGTGTAGGCTTTTGTCAGCCATCGACCTTAGATCGATGAATAGACCAAACTTGTCCCCAGTGTAGAACTTTGTGGCATCCATGTTGCTATCAACCCCCACCTCCTCCCCAAAGTGCCGGCGAACCTCATCCCACATGTCTCGGCTTTCCATATCCTGGCTGTAGATTTTACTGGGGACGCCGTTGATGCTGACCTTAACTCTGGTGATATCGGGGTTGTAGAACTTTTCCGAGTCTCTTGCGCCACCCACATGGGGTTCGTTAAAGAGAAGGAGGATGCCTTTCATTGACCGGCGAGGGACGTTGATGGTCTCGTGAATCGCGTCTGTCGCCTTGTTGATTGTGATCGTTTTGTGGTGGGTGACGTGCTCGTACAGGAACTCTACCATTGAGATAGGCGCTTTCCACATCGCTGGCCAGGGCCTTGGCTTTTAGTGCCTCATATTCAAGCTGAATGTTCGTCAGCTCATAGGCCAGCTTGCTAGCATTAGGGCCTTTAACAACTGTCTTCGCTTGGGCAAGCGTTATCTCGAACACAAGCGCTTGAGAGAGAGCATATGGATAGAAAACACCATGAGCTCTTAAGATCTCGTGGTCAAGGTGTATTTTGTATTTGTTCCCGTAGACCGTATTCAGCTTCTTCTCCGCGTCAACACTAGAGGATTTCTTATCTCCCGAATTTGAACGGATTTTGCACAAATCCTCAGACTGTATCCCTTCGAGGAACATGTTACTTCGTTGGGTCTTTGTCAGGAAAAGGTCCTCATAAAGCTTGTAAACATCAAAGGTGGTGGTTTCTTGCAGCTTCTCTCCGGAAAACTTGACAACAAGGCTTGAGACAAGCGCCCGAGAGACGTTGTTTACCAGGTAGTTGTTTGCCTGTCCGCTCACGACGAGCTGGGACGAGCACGACCCCGTTGTCTAGTTTAGGAACAGTCACGTACAGCGTTTCCCCGGCATCGCTTTGTTCGGGCTGAAGGTGATGCGGTGCAGAGTCCTAGCGCCCTTGAGGGCTAGCGCCATTTTCTCTCTGTAAGAAGGCTTGAAGTTTTCGCTCACAGCCATAGCCAGAATATATATATGTTTTTTAAAAATAAATATATAACTTGTGTGACGATGAATCCCATCCCTGAAACTAGTGGTGAAGAGAGAGTTCCTCTTATTCCCCATGATGACGATGACGATGATGCTTTTAATACTGAACACGCACAGTGGGATAAGGATAGCCCCTCAGAACCCGAACCCGGAACTTCGAGGGAATATCCTATGACTACAATGAATCAGCCCAAAGAGCGCGGTTCACGCACGGATGAAACCTCTTTCATTGAGGGGGCCCCTTCAGGACGAGTTTTGACAGCAGAAACTTTACGGATACAGACGGCGAATGAATTAATACAACAAGAATATCCCCAATATGGTAAAGATGGTAAACTCCTTACTCTGAAGGTTTCTTCGGGAAAAGTTGTTGTTGTTGAAGCTTATTAACTCGCTGATTCTGCTCTGTATGGCTAGCCTGTCTTCATGAAAGGATTCAACCGCGTCTTGTATTTGTGCAAGGAAGTTTGGGTTTTTTGCAACCTTTACGTAACTAATATCGAGGAGCTTCCAAGAAAAATACCCAATAGGCTGACCACCCTCATTGTGTCCTTTCAAAGCCTTAAGGCGACTGTTCTCCTCTCTGAAGTCTTCTGGCGAAAACGAAAACCGGACTTTTCCATACGAGCACCAAAGCTCCTTCTCGGCGATTCGATTCCCTGCATAATCTCTTCGAAAACCTTTGGATATGTTTTTCTTGAGCTAATGCTGATCATCTCTGTTGGCTCTCCTCTGTGCTTTCTGAAGACAACACAAATGCCCCATGCGTAGGGAGCTCTTCTTTTTAGCACAGGTATTTTGTCCCTGTTAAAACTCGAGTTGTGGGACATGTCCGCTTTTATTATATCGTTTAAAGCGCACATTCTAAAACATGCGTCTACAAATAGGCCTTCATTAACCATGTCACCGCTGAGTGAGAGGCCTGTTTGTATTTGGTCTTTATAGTATGGCTGGACTGTGTTTCTTACGATCTGCCTTCTGTGCGGGCACTTGAATTCCAACAAAACCAAACGGTTAGTAGCTGGATCGAGGTAATATCCGTCTGGACTACATGTTAGTTTGCCTTGCAATGGGTGCCCATTTCCAAGCCCGATGGAAATATCATGTCCAAAGACGCAGACTGAGAAAGTACGTTCAAAGAACTCCCGTACAAGAGGCTCGAATAAACAGCCCCATGTAATTGCAACATTCTTTGTAAACGTGTGTTTTGGCTGGATCTTTTTACAGAGCATACCTGTTGGTCGCTCAAATGGATTTCTCCCGGTGAGGATAGAGACCTCGGAGGCTCCGATTGTTTGAATTCTAGCATTCACCCAGTCTGCACTCTTTTGTTTGAGACCGGTGTCGATAGTGCTCAGAACTTCTTTGAACTCTTTAACAATTTCGCTGTTATTGTTCATGTTGGTATATAAGGGTTAGCGTTTATTCAATTGGCGGCGCTCAACCCCAAAGGCCTCAAGTAAGGCCCGAGTGGAGGAATTAACCGCTTGGACAAGGATCAGGTACGAGAAGCTTGACCAACACCTTCGGATCCAAACTCTTCAACCATTCCGTATTCTCATCCTTTATGGGCCTAACTACTTGCTTTTCACCATTACCAATGTAAAACCCGACATGATATCTTTTTTTGTTTTTATGATTTCTTGTTACCTTGAATAACAACTCCTTTTCTTCCTCTGCCCATTACGGTATATACAAGGGGTAAGCGTTTCTTCAATTGGCAGTACCGCCCAAGCTGTTCTTGCTGCAGGCTTGGCTTTTCATTCGTAATAGTCATCGTCATCATCCGCTACCCAGTCTTAATATCTATCTTTACATTCATAACAATTTAGGTCGTTTATACTATCATACATTAATCTACTACCACATCGAAAACATGTTATGCTTTCATTTCTGTTTATTATAGCCCAATTAACCAAAAACATGTTTTCATAATATTTATGTATAAACTCTCGTTTAGCTGTTAATCTAAGATCATTGAAGATGCTATTTAGATTATCTATTAATTGTGAGTGGTCAAGATCGTTTAAATAGCTGACTGTAAGGATGTCATTTTTTATGTAACATTGGGGTCCATCTATATCTGGGACTTTTATATAGACGATGGAACCGATTCGCTGCATGATTTTTTTGTGTTGTTTATCTAAGATGTTTAGCTGAGTCTTGTATTTTTTATTCATTGTCATACGTTTAAGGATAGCCAGTTCTGTGTTAACAAGCTCACAAAGCTCGGTGTATCCCAATGCCACGTCCATTGTGGTATATACAAGGGCTGGTCGTTTCTTCAATTAACCATACCCAACCATTCATGTGCTCAATAAGGCTTCATTGGGCTGAATGGGGGCTTCTCCTAGCCTTGGTTTAAACCATTGTTCAACTGCACCGCCGTGAAGACTGGGTGGCGATTTTGTCGAAAAGAAGCCCATTTTTGCGGTTGGTTCACCCCCTGGAGCGGGAGTAGATATATATGGATCGCCCGGGCTCAATTTTAACCCTGCATTCGGGCTTGAGTTTGTCGAAAAGAAGCCCATTTTCATGGGTCGTCCGGGCTCAACTTTAAAATAACCCATTCCCGGGGGTGAACCAACTGCAAAAAATGGGTTAAAATTGAGCCCGGGCGATCCATATCTATCTACTGTGCGACTTCCTGTAGTCTAAATTAACACCCCTTATCTCAAACTGTAGTAATTATGACGTTAATTTATTGACAACAGGACACGATTATAATGAATTTTGTCTTGTAATTGATTACGTTTGCCGAAAGGAGTATCCGGGTGTACAAAACTGACATACTGCGTTCAGGCTTGATTTTGTAGAAAAGAAGCCCATTTTCATGGGTCGTCCGGGTTCAACTTTAAAATAACCCATTCCCGGGGGTGAACCAACCGCAAAAATGGGTTAAAATTGAGCCCGGGCGATCCATATCTATCTACTCGCACTTTGTTCAAGATAGCAGTGGATTCGAGAAAACCGAGTTCGAGATAGACAGTAATAAATGACTGAAAAACGGTAAGCACAACCAAGGGGAACGGGTTTTAGTTCGAAATACAGTCGAACCTGTATTAAGAGGTCACCCTCGGGGAATGGCTAAGTGACC